>PVJH01042020.1:0-14624 GCA_004026705.1 Nesogale talazaci | reverse complement strand
CCCCCCCAAAAAAAAAAAGAATGAGAAAAAGAAATCTTAAGAATGCAATGTTTGCTTTTTCCTCGCAAGCACTGAAGTCATTCTAATCTGGGAAATACCAGTACGGAGGGACTCCTGGATACTTTTTTTGGGTACTCTGCATGTATTTTAAAAATCTGAATAACTTACAGGAAAAGCAAAGACATACCAAACTCACTGGGGGTCAAGTCTATTCTAATTCACCACAATCCGCAGGACAGAGTTCAGTGGCCCGAAGTGGTTTCCAAAGCATTGCTGCATCTCCCCTGCAAGGGTCGATTCTGACTCCCCACTCCTTGGTGATAACTCCGTCCACCCAATGGGTGCCCAACCGGCAGCCACCCCATGTACAACAGCGGGAAATACAGCTCAGCCCTCGGCTGTCCTCACAATGACTGCCATGTGTGAGCCCTGCACTCCTCACTGCCATCAGGTAGGTGCCCATTCTGAGTGACCCTGTAGGACAGGCTAGATTCCACCCCGTGAGTTCCCAAGACGAAGGCTTTTTCGGAGAGTAGAAAGCCCGTCTTTCTCTGGAAGAGCATTTTTTTTAATCACTGCCCTGGTGGGAGTAGGCGGTCCAGCCTTGCTCCTGGAGAGCGGCTGCTGGATTTGAACCGTCAACCCTGTGGGCTGCAGTCCCGCACACAACCACTAGGTCACCAGGGCTCAGCCCTCTGGAAGAGCATTTTGAACCGTCGACCTTATGGATAGCAGCCCAGCCTGGCAACCAGAACTCCAGAAGGGTGGCCTCCTGACTGCGCGATTAGGACTCTATACCGTGAGGGCAGAGTGCTGGAAGGTGCTGGGGGGTGAGGGGTAAGAGAAGGTCTAGGAGCTGTTCCTAACCCTCATCTGGGAGCCTGTGTGCCCCTGCCAAGGTGAGAGAAGCTCCTGGATGCATGGAAAAAAAGTGGGGAGGAGGTGCTACTGAGGGGCAGCGGCAGCCAGGGGGTCCCGGGAGAAGGCCACAACTGGAGGCGGAGCCCCAGTTCTCATCTGGCTCAAACACGAACCCCCTTGACCTAATCATGCTCCCCTCTGGGCCTCAGTTTTCCTGCCCCGTGTGAGAGACCCTGCGAACTGCGCCTGCATCTTCGTGGAGGCACTGCCCAGGAAACGCTCCCTGCCTTGATGGTTCCTTCTCCTGGGAGCTGCTGGATGCCTGTGTCCCTGTGGTGACTCACCAGGCTCTGGCGTAAAAGCTGGTGCCAGTGGACCTCTCCCACTTGGTCACAGCTGGGGCCACTTTCCTGGGGTGTTGCCTCTGGAAAGCATTTGGGAGTGACTGTGGTCTCTGGGCAAAATGAACAGCCTTTCTTCCCCGGGGCCCAGAGAGCTGGGTGGAATCAGCATGTGGGGTTCCTGACCTGTGTCTGTCCTGACTTGTCATGACAGGGTGTGCAGAGCCCAGGCCCTTTTGCGCCCGCGGGAAGCGGAAATGCGGGGTGAGCACAGCAGTGGGGTGTATGTAGGCGCAGGAAGCTTGGGTCTGCGTCAGGAGGTCCTCGCCACTAGGCTGGCAGGGGGCGAGCCTGGAACCCGGAGTCCTGAGCTGCGGTCCTGATGACAGCTGGGTTAGAGCCCCAAGAGAGATTCTGGCTGGGTTTATGAGTGTAGCCTTTGCATTGTAACCAAGGTCCCCACCTTCCTCATGCCGCGACCCTTTCATACAATCCCTCAGGCTGTGGCGACCCCCGACCATCACATTATTTTCGTGGCTACTGCACAGCTGTCATTTTGCTACTGTGATGAATCAGGCGACTGCTGTGAGAGGAGGCCCTTTGACCCCCAAAGGGGTCTCGGTCTATAAGCTGGGAACCACTGGACTGTGGGTGGGAACCATGGCCAACATATACTGCTTGTGTGCTACATGCCCCAACATACAAGACGGGGGGGAAGACTGCTGCTTCACCTTTTAAAGAGCCAGTAGGAAGAGATCTTTGGGACAGTTTGGCTTGTGGTCCCATTAAAAAGGTTATTTACAGGGCTGAGCCCTGGTGGCGTAGTGGTTGTGTGCGGGACTGAGGCCCACTGGGATGGAGGTTCAATTCCAGCTCCACGGAGCAAAGGCTGGGCCTCCTACTCCCACCACCTGAGGGCAGTGATGCCCAAACAAACAAACAACAAAAAGGTTATTTTCAGGCAGAGCCCCGGTGGCCTAATGGTTGTGCGCGGGACTGCGGTCCACTGGGTTAGCGATTCAAATCCAGCAGCAGCTCTCCAAGAGCAAGGCTGGGCCTTCTACTCCCACCAGAGGGCAGTGATGTCCTCCCCCACAAAAAAGGCTATTTTGCCTCTATAGCGACAGGGTCTCATTGATGAAGGGGCCTTCAGTAGGTGAGTTTAGGAGGGCCTGTCTCCCAGAGGAGGGACATCAAGGGGTTGCAGCAGCAAAACTAAAACTCAGGATCGGGGAATAAAAAAAACAAAAAACAAGCAACAGGGCCAGGCGGTGCAGAAACCAGGCTGCTTCCCTGCTGTCTTCTTCCAGCTCAGATTACGTTTCCTGATCCTGCTGCCTTCTCATGGGCTGTGCTTATCATCCAAGGGCATCTTTCGCACGATAAGCAAGTCAAGATGCAAGGTTGGCGGACTGCCTTGGCATGTTTTGGAAAGAAAACATGTTTTTCTGCTCCCTGCAAGCACGGTGAGCCCTTGACTCACTGTGTAGAGATGTTGAAGGCATGGTTTCTTCAAGTGCCTTTACTCCATCCTAAAGAGGAGGGTATTCAACTCGGCCAGTGCGACTCCTCAAACCATCAATCCCGACTCACGGCAACCCTGGTGTTAGAGAGGAGCCCTGGACTTCACAGGCCCTCTTGGATCTTAACAGAAGCCGACCGCAGGCCTTTCTTGTGCGGTGGGGCTGGGGAGGGTCATGTGGGCAGCCTTTGGAGTGGTCGTGGAGTGTAGACTCTGGGCGCCAGCCTGGAACACACCAGGAACTGCAGGGTCTTGCCGAACGTTCCCAATGACTGGCAGAGCCAACACTTGACCCGGGTTCTTCAGACCCCCCTCCTGAGTGTTTTTTCATCTTCAAACAGGGGCTCAGAGGTTCTGACACGGAAGGAGCAGGGGCCAAGCGGCTCTCTTCACCAGGGGATGACCCTTGATTCAGGGAGAGAGGACCGGGAAGGCGGATTCCCGGTTCTAGCTGGAGTCCCCGTCTCCTCTGTAAGACGGGCCAAGGGCCCAGAGGAGGAAAGAAGTTGCTCAAGTAGTAGACCCCAGGCTTCAAATAGGGGCTGGGACCACAGCTCCCCCCATACTCCAATTCATTGAGAAACCACAGGCATTCAACATTTAAAGAACATCGCTTCACAACGTCAAACACCTGCTTCCAAGATGCTCTGCTTTCCCTCTGGGGGCTCCAGAGGCCTCGGGAGAGCAGGGCCAGCTCAGCCCTTTTTCCTCATGTGAGTCAAAGACATCCCCTTTCTTACTGCCTGACTCCTTTTCTCTTGCTGTTCCCAGTTCCTGGGATTTACAAAGTTGAGCCCCAGTGCCAGAGTGGTTATGCAGTGGGCTGCTCACTGCAAGATCAGCGGTTTGAAACCACCAGCTGCTCTAAGGGAGAAAGGCGGGCCTTCCTCCCCTGGGAAACAGTTACAGTCTGGGAAACTCACAAGGGCAGTTGTACCCTGTCCTATAGAATCATGATGAGTCAGCCCTAGACTCGCTGGCAGATGAGTCTGAACGTACCCAGGAGACCCTTGTTGCTGTAATCCTGCACCTTCTTTTATGGTGGCTCTCTAAGGAAGACAGAAAATATTAGCTGACCAGTCTCCATCCAGACTCCCTCGTGTGGTTTTTCTAAGGCCAAATAACCACACTGTATCCACTTGCATTGATAGACCTGTATGGCCCTCACTAGGCTTGGGGGGTTAAATTCAGGGCACAGAACAATACCTCAACCAAGGCTGGGATTAGGGATGTGCTGCCTACCAGTCCTTCCCTTCTATGTCCCAGCTCTTGTTTGGTGACAACTTTCCCACCAACATTGGGAAGAATGGGAATTGCAGAACACTTCCCTCTGTGCCTGCGGAACCCGTACATGGACCAAGAGGCAGTCGTTCCAACAGAATGAGGAGCTCCTGTGTGGTTTAAGACCAGGGAAGGGAAGAGTGAAGGCGGTGACCTTCCAGTGTGCTTACTCAATCTGTATGCTGGGCAAAGACCCTCCGAAGCCGGGCTCTTTGAAGAAGCATGTCAGGCTTGGAGAAAGGCTCCTTAACAACCCGAGACATAGAGATGAAACCACCGTGCTTGCAGCTTGGGCCTGATGAAAATCAAAGACTGCAGCCTTCCGTATGGATTGCAACTCAATGTAAAGAAAGCCAAAATGCTCACAATGGAATGGATAGCATCATGATACGTGCAGAAGAGATCGAAGCTGTCAGGGAATTTCATTTTTCTCCGATTCACAACCAAAGCGCACGGAAGCAGTGGCCAGGGAAAAATCAAAGGACTGTATTGAAGAAATCGGCGGCCTAAGACCTCCTTTAAATTGTCTCAACACAAGGAGGTCGCTTTGAGAACGAAGGGGTGCGTGACCCACACCGTGGTAGTTTTTATTTTTATTTTTTTTTGGGGGGGGGGGCATCACTGCTCTCCAGTGGTGGGAGTAGGAGGCCCAGCCCCACTGCTGGAATTGAACCTCCGTCCCAGTGGGCCGCAGTCCCGCGCACAACCACTACGCCACCGGGGCTCAGCCCACCGTGGTAGTTTTTAAAATTGCCTCGTGGAATTGCATGTGAAAGCTGGGCCGTGAACGAAGGCGCGACAACCAATAAGGAAGGGTTGAGGCATTTGCATGATGACGTTGGTGGAAGGGGATTGTAAGATCCACGCGTGGCCCGAGGAACAGACAGCTCTTACTGGAGGAAGCACAGCCAGAATGCTCCCCGGAAGCAAGGATGAGGAGGCTCGTCTCGCCTACTCTGGACATGTATCCGGAGAGACCAGTCCTCGGAAAATGTTATTTTGCTTAGTAGAGGATCAGCCAGAAGGCAGACCTTCAAGAAGGCAGACTGACACGGTGGCGGCCACAGTGGGTTCGAATCTAATGATGGGGAGGACCAGGCAGTGTTCTCGCTATTGGACCCTAGGCCGCTCGCTCACTGTGAGTCGGAACCGAGTGAAAGGCACCACCCACAGCAAGACTGCCCAGAGCGTCTGCACTGCTGCTGCTATTCACCCGTGAGAGACCCATGAGTCACGGAGCTGAGCTCCTGGGGACAGTTCCCACACCCAGGTTTGACTCACAAGACTTCAAATGAATGGCTCTAGGGAATGAGAAACAGACACTGCATGGGGGGGTAGGGGGGGTGGGGATGTGGGGTGTGCACACTCCACAGAGGCTCCAACATCTCCCGGAGGCAAGGGGCTGCTCCACTCCCTTTTTACTGGCACCTGGGGGCTCGTGGCGCAGATCCAGATAGATGGGAAGCAGGCCTCGGGAAGCCGCCTGGTGCTAAAGAAGATCCAGACAAAGCCAGGGAGATAGCTCTCTGGGGACGGTCTGTCACCAGAGACCAACACAGGGTCTGACTGGAAGGGGATGGTTTCATTCAGCTCTCAATCTTGCAGCTCAACAACGGAGGTGTCTCCCACTTCTGCCTTATGAATTGCCCTAGCTCACAATGAAAATGCTTTTATGCAGTCTGGGAAGCAGCACCTCTCTTCTCAGACAAAACCCAGCCTGGAAGTCCCTCAACGCTATCCCCTTGGGGGCACACAAGGGACACCTGGAGCCAGGCACACTGAGGACAAGAATATACTATGCACAGGAGGATGGGAACACAGACACACCCACAGACGGACAGACATGGCAGACATAGACATGGTACATCTAGGTACGCCTAGGCACGCATGCAGTTCAGGCTGGAAACTTCAGGCTAAGCTCTGCTTGAGCCGCAAACCCCAAAGAGGATCATTTTGTCCTTATTGTTTCTAACTTTCCAGTATTTTGTAACATCCATTGTGATTTCTTCATTCACTCCTAGGTAGTTGAGAAGGTGATTTTGAAATATTTGGGGATGTGAGAGACGCTTTACTAGTGCTAACTCTAATTTAATTCAGTGTGAGCAGAGACCATGATCTGTAAAGGTCTCCATTTTTTTCTTTTTAGGTTTCAAACTTTAAAACATGTTGAGGCTTATGATTGACCTGGGGAAATGATTCATGGGCACTTGGAGAGAATGTGTAACCGAGAGTTTTTGAACGCAGTTTTCTTACAAAATCAAGAAGGTCGACCGTGTTGTTCAAGTCTTTTACACCCTGCCTGACTTCTTTGTTTGTTTGTGTAAGTCTACTTGTACTATTCATCACTAAGAAAGGAATGGGGAACCTCCAGCTGCCTGCCCGATCACAAAGGACCACATAATTGATGACCCATCAGTCTGCAGTGCTGAGAATCAATAAAGAGAGAGAGGCAGAAAGTAGATTCGTGGTTGTTTACATTGCTTTAAGTAAGGCGATATGGGGCACTTGTGGGTCATAAGTGAAGAATATTAAGTTTCTTTTTGAGATGATGAAAAACTTCTACAACTCATTGTGCTGAAGGTTGCATAACTTTGAATATCCTCACCCTTCCCCCCGCCGAATTGTACGTAGACTATACTATTCACCTTAATAAAGCTATTACACACACACACACACACACACACCCAAAAAAAACCCTCCAATTAATAAGTTTTCTTTCTTTCTGCCACTTTTTGTTTCACATGTTTGGATATCTGCAAACAAATCACACACACTTATGCCTGTTAAGTCTTTCTGTTGAATTTTCTTTTGGTAATTATGAAATGTCCCTCCTATTTGTTGTAATAATCTTTGTCTTTTATCTTTGATTTGATATTAATATAGCTATCTCCTTGTGATTCGTTTTTGTTTTTTGTGTTTTATGTTGATCCATGGTTAAGTGTTACAAACAGAGGTCTTATTCTAGAAGGTGGGCGGTTCTGGAGACTAGCTGAGGTTTGGACCAACTAGAATGGGAAAAAATCCCAACAACCCATGGACGTCCCAGGTGTCAAGCAATGTCACGACTTCGAAGTAAGGTCCTTGGAGTTGCAAGGACCTCCACATGGCAGGATGGTCCTTGGCCAAGCACTTCAGAGAAAAACTCTCTGCAGACTTCCAACGACCTCTCTCTTTGGACCATCATCTTCACTGCTCCACTTCTGCTGACACTTCAGCCCAGTAGGAAGACGATTGTGCTTTGCTGGGGTCTAACACCAGCCCTGGTGGCACAGTGGTTACATGTTGGGCTGCTAACCACAAGGTCTCCAGTTTGAAACCAGCAGTGGTTCCTCCAGAGAAAGACAAGGCACTTTCTAGTCCCGTAAACAATTAGGTTTTGGAAACTGACACGGGCAGTTCTCTCTTGCCCTATAGGTTCATAACGAATTGGAATCAGCTTGATGCCAATGAGTTTTTGAACAACCTGTGCCTTCTTCACAGAAATGCTGTTGTGTGTGGCGTGCCTGAGTGTGGCCCTTACTCTGTGAGTCTGTCATCTATGGGCGATTGTACGTCCTTAAATGATAACTCACCTTGCTACTTCTTTTTGAGGGGGCGGGCATCCCTTCTGATGGGAGTAGGAGGCCCAGCTTTGCTCATGGAGAGCTGCTGCTGGATTTGAACAGCCAACCCAGTGACGGCAGTCCCGCACACAACCACGACGCCACCGGGGCTCAGCCCCACCTTGTTACTTTAACACACTTCCTGCCCAAAGGTGCAGTCTGCATTCATTGCCCAGGAGCCGGGATGAAGGTTTGTGACTGCCTCGGCCTAAGGACTGTACCTAGACTGTGACACTACATGACTTTCAAATCTGAACTGCTTAAAGGATGAAACTCCTGTTTTGTGGACCACCCGTCCTTGCAATTCGGTCACGTGTCCTTCCCACGCTGTGAGGAAACCCAAACTGGTCCAGCAGACTGACCAGGTGGAAAGACCCACATGGAAAAGAACGGAGCGCCCCCACATCTGACAGGCAGCATCAACTTCCAGGTAAGCAGTCTAATGATGATACGGGTTCCAGGCTTTAGGGAGGAAGTCAAGGTACCCTAAAATGTCCTATCCAAGAGCCGGAGGCACGGAAGCTGTGACTGTAACACATGTTGCTTTCACTTCACTTTGTTTTCAAGTCCGGCCAGAGTAGCTGCAGTCTCTTCACTTTCAAAATGCAGTCCTGTGCTGCCCGCTGTTCGGGGCTGAACATCTTGTCGTGTGTTGATTGTGGTGGGAAAGCCGGTCATCAAACCAGAACATGAACCTGAAGTTCATGGTGAGGATAATGATGACGCTCGTGATAAAATAATGATAAGGATGACAATAACAACCACCTGGACAACTGCTACCGCTTATAGACGGCTTCCTGTGTTCTAGGCGCGGTGCTCAGCATCTTACATACATTTTCTCCCTGTGAGATCGGCGTCAGCCCCCTTTTACAGACTGAAAAAAAAAGCTGAAATTCACAGAGGTTAAATGATTTGTCCATGGTTAGAACTGACACTTGTCTGACATCAAAGCCCAAAGACTGAACCGTGTACAGAAATATCAACACATAAGCTCACACCAACACATGTATGCACAGGCATACCGAGACATAAGTATACTCACCCACCCATGACACACGACCAAAGTGTTTTGTCCTTTTGAAATATCTCTGTTCTTAGGCTGAAAAAGCCCCTTCCCCCAATTATGCTAAATAGACTGAATGAGCCTCAATCTGCTAAATATTAAGCTTCCCAAGCACACCCCAAATTCTCTCCATCTGGGGCCACCACAGGCACGGAGGGCAGGGATATTGTCTGTGTTCCCTTGCCAAGGATTGCCTGCGACTCGGGCTTGGGGGTGGGGGAGGTTGGGTGGGACTCTTAACAAGACTTGGCTTGGTCGACAGAAGCTGCCTCCTGGGGCCACGGGAACTCTGAACTGGATGTTGTAAGAGTCTACATCCAGAGGAACAAAGCGTCTCCCTGCATGGGCCAAGCTGAGTGCACAGGGCAAGGGAGAGGCAGAGAGAGGATCCCCTTCTTAAGGCAGGATCTCTGCCAAATATCCCACAGCGGGGATGGGAGCTGCCCGACAGGAGGAAGGGGGATTCACAGAGGACCCTCCTCATTTGGCAGGTCTCCCGATGACCTGAGGACGGAGAGTGGACGGGGACGGGGACGGTGGGGCGATCTCTAGGGGGCAGTTTTAGGCCAGAAACGGTGCTCTTTGGAAACAAGAGAGTTTAGGGCAGAGCCCTGGGCTCAGTAAATTAGAGCGTCTTTATATCCCTTCTCCATAAAATAGTGTAGACCCCAGGCCTGTGGGGAAAAGAACACAAATTGAGATGCTTCCATGCGAGAGAAAGCAATTGTGACATCATACTCTTCCCACCAGCATCTTTATCCAGAAAAACCAGGACAAGCACCGACCCAACCAATGGCTCTCAAGTCCATTCAGACTCATAGGGACCCTCTGCAGGGTTTCTGTGGGAGGCTGGAAACCATAACCACAGCTGACAGCTTCTTTTCTCTGAACGCTGCCAACCCTCAAAGCCTGTGCAGGCAGCAGCCCAATAAGCCACCTCTCCTTAATACAAAATCTCTCACTGTGATTACATTATTGAATTGTATGATATGTGAATCATATGCCAATAAAACTGTTGGGGGGGAGGGGTAGAAAGCTGGGAATAAAGGAAAGATGCTAGCCTTTTATCGCAGAGGGTGATATTGATACAAAACCAGGGCTGAGCCTCGGTGGCGTAGTGGTTGTGTGTGGGACTGCAGCCCACTGGGTTGGTGGTTCAAATCCAGCTGGAGCAAGGCTGGGCCTCCTACTCCCACCAGAGGGCAGTGATCCCCCCCCCAAAAAAAAACCCAGCTGAGCCCCGGTGGCGTAGTGGTTATGCGCGGGACTGCGGCCCACTGGGATGGAGGTGCAATTCCCGCTCACAGGAGCAAAGGCTGGGCCTCCTACTCCCACCACCAGGGCAGTGATGCCTAATAAAAAAATTTAAAAAGGGCTGAGCCCTGGTGGCGTAAGTGGTTGAGTGCAGAACTGCAGCCCGCAGGCTTGGCAGTTCAAATCCAGTAGGTAGCGCCCACGACCACCAGAGGCAGTGATGCCCACAAAAATAAATAAATAAATAAACCCGATGAAAACTTTGTAAATCAACAAAACAAAAACCCACCTAACCAGTTGCCATCTGACTCACGGTGACCCCATGCCCTGTGTGTATCAAGCGTACCCCATTCAAAACAACACAAAACTCATTGATTCATAGCGAGTTCCCCCCCACCCCCTGTGTGTGTGTGTGTGTGTGTGTGTGTGTGTGTGTGTGTGTGTGTGACTACTAACCATTTACAGGAGTAGAAAAACCCTTCTTTCTCCAGGGGAGCGTCTGATGGTTTTGAACTGCCAACCTGGAGGTTCGCAGTCCAGTGGGCAACCACTACTCCACCAGGGCTCCCCTGCACCCTGTAGGCTTTTTAATCGCTGACTTTTGGGAAGTAGACGGCTAGGTCTTTCTTCCCAGGAGCTGCTGGGTTTAGTGGTCTCGAACCACCAACCTTCTTGTTAGCAGCCGAGTGATGGGGTGTTCGCACCACCCCAGACACAGACCCTGTCTACCTCGCAAAAGGTCCTCTTCGGGTAACCTAGACAGCAGCAGAGTTCAAGGGCGGAAAACTACATGGGAAGTCTGTCGTCTCACCTCCCCGCCTTTGCCGGCGTTCAGCTGGAAACACGGCCTAAAGCTCCCGAAAGCGAGTCTGGAGGCTATTATTTACAGAGGACGACGTGAGTTCTAAGTACTTCAAACGACTAGCCCAGGCTGGCTGGAAACCTCGACCAACCTCTGCCCGCCGTGCCGGGCCACCCAGCAGCACCCTCTCAGGCGCACGGGCGGGAGCGCCCATCGCGTCGGGTCTAAAGCTCCGGGGGGTCTGGGCCGAGCCCGAGGTGAGGTGAAAGGAGAGGCGGCGTGCCAAACTGGGGGGCGCCGGGTTCCCTCTCAGCTCTAGCCTCCTCCGACCGTCCCCGCGGGTCCCCGCGTGGCCCCAGCCCTGGCCCGCGGAGTCCGGTGCCAAGTCCAGGGCCGTCGGGGCCGGGAGCGCAGACGGTCAGCTGGGAACGGGAAGGGGCTGGGCAGCCCGAGCGCCAAAGTGGTGCACGTCAAGCCCGCGGAAGCCCTCCGCCCGCGCCCACCCAGTAGGTACCTCGGCCTCCCGGCGCAGCTCCTCGCCTCCGGGCTCCGCGCCCAGGCCGCCCCACGGCAGCGGCAGCAACAGCGGCGGCAGCAGCAGCAGCAGCAGCAGGCCGACGCGGACCGGCATCTCGCCGCCGAGCTCGCGACGTGGGGGGCTGGCGGCGCCCCCGGAACCGTGCTGGCCGTCAGCGGAGCCCGGGAGCCCGGCTCTGCGCCGAGTGCGCGCCCTCCTACGAAGGTCCGGGGGCCCGCGGGCGCCCGAGCTCCGCCAGCCGGGCTGCTCCTCCCGGCCGCTTCTCCGAGAGCCGGCGGGGAAGTGCGGCCTGGGCCAGTGCCGGCCCGCAGCTTCGCCCGCTGCCGAGCCAGCCGGGGAGCCAGCCCCGGGCGGGGGGCGGGGCGGGGGCGGGGCGGGGGCGGGGCCCGGCTCCCCGGCCCCACCCACCCACCGGCTGGGGCGCGCCGGGGTCCTGCAACTTCTGGCTGGGACTGCGCTGCCTGGCCCGTTGTGGTCTCAAACGAGTCACCGACCCCCTCTGAACTCCTTTTCCTCATCAGTCAATAAGAGTATCGACGAGGTGGGGTTGCCCGGGGTTGCCCAGGTAGTTAGCTGTCTTTCACAGTCCTTGGCACAGATGAATGGGTAAGTGCTTCCAGGGTTGCCCAGCTTGTTGGAACATTCCTGGAGTCATGATTTTGCATAAGGCCTCGGTGCAACTATCAGTTCTTGCTCACAATGCTACCTACCTCTTGAAATGGGTGAAAGGTTTTTTTGGGGGGGTTTTGGGCATCACTGCTCTCCGGCGGTGGGAGTAGGAGGCCCAGCCCCACTGCTGGAATTGAACCTCCGTCCCAGTGGGCCGCAGTCCCGCGCACAACCACGACGCCACCGGGGCTCAGCCCGAAATGGGTGAAAGTTGACTGGTTCTTTTTCGTACAGAGAATTAGTGGAGTCCTTCCAGTTTTTATTTTTCTTCCCATGGTTTTATTGGGGGCGCTTATAACATTCCATACATCATTTGTATCAAGCATATTTGTACACATGTTGCCATCTTCATTTCCAAATATTTTCCACTTGAGCCCTTGGTATCAACTCCTCTTCGCCCCCCCCCCTTTTTTTTTAATGAATCATTTCCTTGGGGGCTGAGATCCTGACACTTTACCAAGCATGCTGTCCATTGCCAGGGACTGAGCTCTGCTGGTCACTTACCCCCCAGTCCACTGCCCGCTCACCGTCATGGCAG
Source organism: Nesogale talazaci (assembly GCA_004026705.1). NCBI lineage: Eukaryota > Metazoa > Chordata > Mammalia > Afrosoricida > Tenrecidae > Nesogale > Nesogale talazaci. Next base: position 2,153 of record PVJH01042020.1, on the reverse strand, counting down.
GGTTGTGCTCTGCTGTTCTGCCTCCACCAGATTTGTTGTATAGCTTTTTACTGTGAATTGGGTAAAAGCTTACCAAGCCGGTAATCAGCTTTACATTCAGCAATTCATATCCATCTTGTGTCAAGTCACCCACTGCAACCCCCTCGATGGATCCTCCTCTATCCCCCTTCCTCTCTGGGTTTGCTGTTTCCATTTCTTCTGTTTTTGTAACCTTCTGTACTTTGACCTGGAGCCAGTGCGGCTCTTTGGATCTTAACTGGTTGAGTTTTCTGTAGGTGTGTTTAGTTACAGTCCTGAAGGATGACTAAAAGCCCAAATATTTAGTCTATGTGGGCCAATTAGCCTGGTCTTATGATTCGCATATTGTCCAATTCAATAAGTCAATCTCATCGAGAAGAGTTGTATAATCATCACCACAAATAGCTTTACAACATTCTCTTTAATCTCATGCTCATCCTTATTAGCTTTCCATCCCCACGCCCACCTCCATGTCTCCCCCCTATACTTCCAAGGGGCTACTAATTAAGTTACTGTCTTGATAGACTGACTTATCCTGAATTTCATATACAGAAGAAAATATTTTTTGGGGGGTGGGGGGGTATTACTGCCTCTGGTGGTCGTGGGCGCTGCCCAGTGCCGCTCTTGAAAGCTGCCGTTGGATTTGAACCGCCAAACCGGCGGGCCGCAGTCCCGCACTCAACCACTTATACCACCGGGGCTCAGCCGAGAAAAAAAATTTTTTTTTCTGAGAAAATATTTTTTAACTAATAAGAATGACAAAGTCAAAGAGATAAAAACCTCAGTTGAAAAGAAAGCAGAGGGCTGAGCCCCGGTGACGTAGTGGTTGTGCGCAGGACTGCGGCCCACTGGGACGGAGGTTCAATTCCAGCAGTGGGGCTGGGCCTCCTACTCCCACCACTGGAGAGCAGTGATGCCTCCCCCCAAAAAAACCAAACAAACAAACAAAAAAAAAAAAAAGAAAAGAAAGCAGAATATAATAAAAACTAGAGCAAATTTAAATGGGATCATAAGGAAAGTCAAAAAGGGCAAGTTTTAACTTAATTCCATCTGTAACAATGTACTTTCCAATGCATTCTGTATGTTAGCAAGGCTAGTCACATCCTTGGTCCATAATCAAATGGAATTTCCCTGATGATTAATCCACCTGTACTTCTTCTTCACTTCAGGGAAAAGAAAGTGCTTTAAGATAGGTATAAAACCCCACCACCGAGAGCAGTGATGCCCCCCCCAAAAAAAGATAGATAAAAGCAGTGTGGTTCTCAACCTTCCTAATGACCCTTTAACAAAGTTCCTCATGTTGTGGTGACCCCCCCCCAACTATAAAAATATTTTTTGTTGCTACTTTATTAGTGTAATTTTGCTATTGTTATCAATTGGGCAACGCCTGTGGAAGGGTTATTCAACCCCCACAGGGATCACGATGCACAGGTTGAGAACCATTCATCTAAAGGGAGATCAAATGATATTACATTTTGACCTAACTAGGTCTGCCATAATCTACTTCACAATGCTTTCTGTCTGATAGCAGGACTCTTCACTGTGATTAGAACGGTTCACAAGAGGATATGTCAATGTATGAACTCTGAAAATGGATTTTGGGTTTCCTCTGTCATAACCTTCTGCAAATTGGGTGTTCACAATTTAAGCTCTGATGCCGGTCTCTCCTTTAGATTTGAATGATGTTGTTACAATCTTTGATCAAACAGGTTGGAGTCCTTCTTCCATGTAGATTGAGTTGATGCCTGTGGTAGTTATATAATCTGTTTTCGATGTGAGGGAATTATGAGTGAAGGAGTGGAGTCCAGCCTGTCAATCAAGGTATAGCCAATGGGGCCTCTCTGTGGGAATGGCCTTCCCCTGAGGATGCTGGGAATACCTGTATTTCCTCCTTGGAGGTGGGAGACATTCTTTCTCAGCCCACTCCCTGAGAGATATTTCTGAAGAGAAGCCACAGGAAGCTACCCTGAGGCAGTGAGAACTTTGGACCCCTGCCAGTGTTGACATGCCCACAGTGTCTCTGGATCCACAAGACTTCCCACCCACTGGTCTGTGATCTTCCTGCATTTGGCATCATCGCATGTGTTTTATGAATCTGAAGAGGACTTTATAGATTGATATTGGACTTATGGACT
>PVJH01042019.1:0-14754 GCA_004026705.1 Nesogale talazaci | reverse complement strand
CCACAGCTGGGGACCTCCTGAGGTCACCGGGAGCCAGAGGAGCCAGCATGGAGTCTTCAGAGGACCCGACCTGGAGGCCTGGCAGACATCGGGCCTCCAGAACCGAGAGGGAGTCACGAGCTGTTGTGTTAACCCACCTTTTTGTTGTCACTGTTACAGAGAAATGAATGGGGGGGTGGGGTGGTGGTGGTAGCAACACTGGGTGTCATCTCATTATCATCAGTTTCCCTCCCAGGCGCAGACATTTCCCCCACGCCCTGCAGAGACCCAGCAGGTAGCTATGGAGCTGTGTCTGGAGCTCTTCCCTGCTCTTCCTCTATCTGGTCCCCAGTCCTCCTGGGAGCCCCACCCACCTCTTTCCTCCCTGCGCACCACAGCTGACTGTCCTCTCCTCCCAGCACACCCCTGGGTGGCTCTGCGTGGACAGACACCAGGAAGAGTTGACACCGGTGGTTCTCAACCTGTGGGTCTCGACCCCTTTGGGAGTCATACGACCCTTTGGGGGAGGGGTCACCTCGCAGTGGCAAAATGACAGCGATGATGTCGCAAGAAAAATAAGTTTATGGTTGAGGAATTACCACCACAGGGCTAGGGCTAGGGCTAGGGCTGGGGCTAGAGCGAGGGCTTCAGCACCACAGGAGGAAGGTTAAGGACCGCTGGTTTACACACGGCTGCAGCGTGGGATTCCCAGCATTGGGAACCCGAGGCTCCCCGTCAGCAAAGCTCACTTCTGGTCCGTAAATAAGCGCCCAGCCAGGCTGAGCGTTTTCTGGTTAGAAGCGGGTAGAGCCCGCTGGTTCTCCGTTACATTTTCTTTCCGCAGGGGCCAGGCTGCACCTTTCAAAGACTCTTCCCCATGGGCAAGACCCAGAGCCCCAAAGGACGTGGGCGGCATGAGATCACGACATCGTCACCGAGATTTCGGGTTTCCTTCCTCCGCCATCCAAGGCGTCCTGGTGGTGTCGTGGCTACAAGTCGGGCTGCGATCTGTAAGATTGGCCGTTCAAGACCAGCAGCAGCTCCTCAAGAGAAAGACGGGGCTTTCTGCTCCCGGAGACAGGAGCCCGTATCCTCTCGGAAACCCGCAGTAGGAGTCAGCAGACGGGGGGTCAGTGAGCTTTGGGTTGGGGCTCCGTCGTCCAGCCTCCATTCCCGTCAGCCCCTCGCCTCTCCAGGGGTCTCCACCAGATGGGCTGACTTCATAGAAAGCTCCCCCCTCCCTCGTTCGCCAATTTCAAGGTGGGGTAGAAAGGGGGACCCCCTACAAGGAGCTTCTTATAACCCGCTCCCTGGGGGACAGACAATAGAAAAGTGGGTGAAGGGAAGGCATGACAAAATAATAATTTATAAATTGTCGCTGGATCATGAAGGAGAGGGGAGTGGGGAAGGAGGGGTACAAATGAGGAACTGAGAGCAAGGGCTCAAATAGAAATGATGATAGCAACTTATGTACAAATGTGCTTGACACAATGATGGATCGGTGGATTGCAATAAGAGTTGTATGAGCCCCCTATGGAATGATATTTTAAGAGCCTCAGGGCTGGCTCTCAGGGAAGGAAGGTTTCCTCTCCCTGTGATCATGGGGATAGGTTCTTGGCTCCTTCTCTCCCTGACTGTGAGTCTATTGCCCTTTGAGAGATTCCTGTGTGTTGTCCTCAATCTCCCCATGCCCAGAAGGTTCTCAGCAGTGACGCTCAGTCCAAAAGAGGGTGCCCTGCTCCCCGCCCGCCTTTCTTGGTGGTAATCACGTCGCTGCTTTTCTAGCTGCTTCTCTCTCATCCTTGACCTGGGCAAGCCGATTCTAAAATGTGTTTAGAAGAACAGAGAACCGATTCTGTCCATTCTCCTAGCAATAAAATAACACAGCAATACAATAAAATAATGGGGTTTCTGTGTCTGGCTTCTGTCAGGTAGTATAACGTTGCCCAGGGCCACTCGTGTGGTGGCAGGAATCCAGACTCGTGGACGAATCTTTCTCTGTTCTCTGCCTGGTCGTGTGTGTGTGTGTGTGTGTGTGTGCGCGCGCGCACGTGCAGGCGCGTGCGCCTCTCTGGGTCTTATCTGCCTTTGGATAACTCAGAAATGGTGAGGCATGGGACTCACTGTGCTCAGATATGATCGAATGCAGACAACAAAGAGCAGGGCTCCAAGCTCACTCTGTGTGTGTGTGTGTGTGTGTGTGTGTGTGTGTGTGTCCGCAGGCATAATTCAATCCACAACGCATGAGGAACTGCATGGCCTTTTCGACCGGCCTACGACCCCCGTAGGTCCATTACTACCTGATTCTACCCTTTCAGGCAGCCACCAGGGCCCACCGGGGCGCACTGAGAGGGCACAGAGGCGCCCCTTCTTGTTGGCAGCGACATCGGATTGTTTGTTGCTGTGAGGTGGCATGGAGTCCATGTTGGCTCTGTGTACAACAGACGGAAACACCGTTCCGTCCGGCAGCCGCCTCGCCACCGCCCCTCTGCCGAAGCCAGTGCCTATCCATCTCCTGCAGGCCTCTCTCTCCCTTGCTGCCCCTCCACTTCAACAAGCCTGGAGTCCTTCTCCACTGGTCTCTCCTGACAACATGCCCAAAGTCTGTACCAGGAAGACTCGCCACGCTTGCCTCTACGGAGCTCTCTGGCCACGCTTCTTGCAAGACAATCTGATTTGTCCTCTTAGCAGAGCCTGGCGCTTTCAGTATTCTGTTGCAGTGCCACCGCTCCAAGAAAGGCATCCATTCTCCTGCGGTCTTCCTTATTCCACGTCCAACTTTGGCATGTGTGGCGGTCAGACACTTGATGTCAACTTCATGATTGGGAGTGTAGGGGTGGAGTCTACCCTGATAGCCAATGAGGCCTCTGTGGGGGCACAGCTTTCTCCTGAGAATTCTGGGAAGTCTCGCGATATTTCCCTGGTGGAGATGAGAGACCATCTGCCCCATTGTTGGCAGTGGTTTGACTGACAAGACAAGATGGCAGCGTCCGAGGAACTGAAAGAGCCGGAGGAGAAGTCACACGGCCGTACCCTGCTGAAACCAGATCTCGGAAGCTGGAGAAGCCACAGAGAGACCCCTGCCAGTGTTGAGATGTTTCTATCACCAATGGATACTGCTGCTGGACCCTGAACCCTGGAAACAAGGAGCCATGAGGGGATCCCTGCCAGCGCCGGGACTCTGCACCCACTGGCCTGTGACTTAGTGATTGGAAGGAGACTTTATAGACTGGTATCAGACATAGGGGCTAAAATCGGACTTATGACTTTGAACTGGACTGGGTTGGGATGCTTTCTCAATGTTCCATTCCTCTTCTATATAAATCTTTCCCTTAGATCCATATGCACGTCTATGAATTTGTTTCTCCAGTCTATCCAGACTCACACAGCATGCATACAAGGCCATGGAAGATACCGTGGCTTGGGTCAGTTCCACAATCAACTTCTTTTTAAAAAACACAATGAACCAGAAGAGACTTCTTCCGTTGAATGTTTGAGTCTAGTGAGTCCAAATCTTTTTTTTTTTATTTTTTTTTGGGCACCACTGCCCTCAGGTGGTGGGAGTAGGAGGCCCAGCCTTTGCTCCTGGGAGCCGGAATTGAACCTCCAACCCAGTGGGCCGCAGTCCCGCGCACAACCACTATGCCACCGGGGCTCAGCCCGTGAGTCCAAATCTTTGTACAACTACCATTGGTGCTGACATTAGCAATAGCAATACGAACATAACAGAATGTGTTCCAAATCCTGCATCCCTTCTGTGTTCTCATAAAACAAATTAATAATGGTGTCCAAGAGGCCATTGTTTTGGCCTCTGAAATGATCTCTCCTTCAGTCCCCACAATCAGAGACATACACACCTGCTTTGAGGAATATTTTTTTTCTCTCTTACTGATTTAAATGCGTGAATTGAAAAAGGGACAAATGATTGTCGACATCAGAGTAGGCCGTTTGAAAATTTTTCTTTTTTCTTTTGTGGCATCACTGCTCTGGTGGGCGTAGGAAGCCTGGAGTGCTGCTGCTGGATTGGAACCGTCAGCCCTGTGGGCCTCAGTTCCGCAGCAACCACTACGCCACCAGGGCTCAGCCGCCATTTGAAAATTTTACGTCAAAAATTTCTCGGTGGTAAACAAACAAGGTTCTGTAGTCAGAATATATCTCTGGGGTGAAAAGTTAATGGGAAAATGGCTTCTGTATTCCCCATGAGTCAATCCTGTACGTTGTTTTATTTACAAACAGATAAGCCCTGACTCATTTAACTCTCAAATTAACATGAATTGATACAACTCCAGCATCGTGAATAAACATAAAAGCTGTTCGGGCTGAGCCCCGGTGGCATAGCACGGGGCTGCGGCCCCCTGGGACGGAGGTTCAATTCCAGCAGTGGGGCTGGGCCTCCTACTCCCACCGGACCAGAGAGCAGTGATGCGCCCCCCCCCAAAAAAAAAAATAAAAGCAGTTCGACACACAAAAGATGGTAAACAGTCATTACTTAAACCAAAGACGTGGTTTGGATAGGTAGCGACTGAAGGGTAAAGAGGGTCCATGATGCCTCGCTTAAAATAAAGCCATCGCTCAGCAAAGACAAGGCACTCTGCGCAGGCTCAAAGATCCAGGTTCCAGCCAGCAAGGCTACCGCTGGATTGGCTCACCTGGGTCAGGTGAATGCAAATCAACCAAGGGGGTCGCCCAGGGTCGTACACCACACCTCCCCACGGGAGAATCGAAAACGCCAAGTTTGGGACTCTGGCAAGCTCCTTCCCAGCTCCGGCTGCTCTGAAAACGTACAGCCGGCATGTGGTCCAGAGTCAACCGCATCTCTCTCTCCAGCAGTTTTCCTAGCTGGCAGCGTGACGCCAATGGGAACCTCAAACTTCTTTTAACTTTCACAAAACTTGTTTGGATCACAAACCAGGCTTCGGCTTAAATTCTTTTTTTTTTGCGCGGAGCCAAGGACAGAGGGCTATCTCTCTTCCCGAGATATCTTACAGTTTTGGCTTACCTCCTGAACCATAAACAAAAAGAAGGACATCGGTATTGGAAGGCTACTTTGTAACACATTGTTGCTGTCATCATAAAAACTGCTGAATGAGCTAGCAGAGTTGCGCAGCGGAAGCGTGCTGGGCCCATAAAAATTGCTGAATGCGGGCTACGGTTTTGAGGAACCCGTGGAGCTCCCACACAATGGAGATCTGCAGGATTGGTTTGACCGTGTCGTTCGGCAGAATCCATTTCAAGCAGGTCGCGGCTTCAAACCCGATGACCCGAGAAAGAGCCACGCGTCGTGCATGTCCGAAAGAACGCGCGCGCACAGAAGTCTCGGGCTCACGTGAGAGAACCTGACCGACGGTTTTCAGGGACTCGGTCTCGCTCCGCATTTCCGTGGGTCTTTCCAACCCACTCTGGCCGTTTGTCACACAGATCAGCCAAGCTTGAAGAGACGCCATCTCCCACGGAAGGACACCTGCTGAGTTACCACAGTCACTGGCTCATAAAAGCTTACTTGGGGCGGGGGCGGGAAGAGAAAGCAAACCAAGGACTTCATACGCCGGTGTACGAATCACTTAAATTCACTATTCGTGTGAAGCTGAAAATGGGTTTTCCTTAGGGGCCAACCCTGTGACCAGGCCGCCAACACGTCAGGGCGTTGTCAAGAGCCTCGACAGAGTGTCACGCATTTGCCATCTCCAGAGCATGCGCTGGGCATTCCCTTCGTCCTGGAGAACGCGGTGCGCGTGTTTTCCCGTCCGCACCGACCCACAACTCCGGGCACGGGGCAAGGATGAAAACGTCCGTCTGAGACACAGCGGGGAGGTGCATGTTGTGCTGTAAGGACAGGCACAATCTGCATTCAGGTTTCATAGATGCCTGCCACAGCAGATCACACACGCGCGCCAAAAGAGAGACGGAAAGCCCCACCACCAAGTGCCAAAACGCGTGCTGGCCGTCACGCGGGGTCCGGGGACTCATGTGTTGCAGCGGCGACATGAGAGGGGCTCAAAGTCTGAGGTTCCGAAGTGAGTTTAGAGGCGTGCACAGCTCCCTCGCAGGCAGTAACGGGACATCCTCTAAGAGAAGATTTTTTTGCAAACATGGGACAAGGACTACTGGCCAGTCCTGCTGGTAGAAGCCTTAGACTGAAACAAGAGGATGAGGGCGCTCCAGAAGTTTCGCTGAGGGCCAGGGATGGGCTTCCTGTCATCACACGCCACCCCCACCACCACCACCACCCCTGAATCATGTATGGAGTGAAGGGCTGCTGGGAGGGGGTGAAGTGCTTTAAACAGATGTCCCTTCTAGAACAATGGTGTGTGTGTGTGTGTGTGTGCGCACGCGCATCAACTGATGGAGAATGTACTGATCCAGAAAATCAGTGCAGGCTTCTCCTCCACATGACAGGGGACCTCACTCCAGACCTTCACAGAGATGTGTGGCCATTTCCTTCTTAGAGGAGAAACCAAGTTTCCAGTTTCAGGAGGGAAAAAAAAAAAGAAGGAGAAGAAGCTGGCAGTCATGTGTAATGATTGCATAATCTCCCCAGTTTTACTGATCGCCAACTGAACAAAAGAGGGGCCATTTTTATTCCAGAAGAGGTGAGGAACATCCCCGTGTGTGGTAATGATTTATGAGCGAGTACATCCTCTAACCTCATCATGATGGGAAGCACCTTCCACAGGTTAAATCACTGGAGAGTTTGTCTGAGTCCAGACTGGGGGAACTAGAACATGCTGGAGACGAACGACTTTGTCGTACACACTCTGGACATTCTGTCCGTCCACGAGACCCATCCCTGGAAGAATGACGTGCTTGGCAGAGTGGAGACGCAGCGAGAAAGAGGAAGACCGTCGACGAGATAGACAGACACAGTGGCTGCCACCTTGGGCAGAACCACTGGGCAGATGGTACGGGGCCTGGCAGTATCCGGTTCCGTTGTGTTGAAGGTCACTGTGGGTGAGAATCAATGGCATCTATCCTGCAAAAAGAGAGGTAAAAGACTGATCTGAAAAGATAATACAGGGCTGAGCCCCGGTGGCGTAGTGGTTGTGCGCGGGACTGCGGGCCACTGGGACGGAGGTTCAATTCCAGCAGTGGGGCTGGGCCTCCTACTCCCACCACCGGAGAGCAGTGATGCACCTCCCCCCCCCCCAAAAAAAAGATAATGCAGTCATTTGTTATAATACTTATCTCCTGAACGTTGCATATTTTTGCCTCTCATGATATTTTTTTCACTTGGTCATTGATAATTGTGTCAGCCCGAGTAGACCAGAGGAACAAATTCATAGACGCATGTGTATAAAAAAGAGCTTTATATAAAGAGCAATTGTACCTTAAGAAAACACCCCAGTCCAGTCCAGATCAAGTCCATAAGTCTGAAGGTAGCCCATATGTCTAATACTAATCTATAAAGTCCTCGTCAGACTCACGAAATACATGCAATGATGCAGAATGCAGGAAGATCATAGGCCAGTCGGTGGACAGTATTGTGGATCCAGTGGCAGTGGAGGCATCTCAGCGCTGACAGGGGTCTCCACACAGTTCCTTCAGCATCAAGGCTCTGTCATCAGCCTGTCTCCATGTATTTTCTCCATAGGAATATCTCACAGGGAGTCAGCTGCAACGTGTCCTAAGGTGTGAGCAGAGAGAGAGAGAGAGAGAGAGAGAGAGAGAGACCTACCTCCAAGGAGGAAAAATAGGAGTTCCCAGTTTCCTCAGGAGGACACACCCACACAGAGGCCTCATTGGCTATATCCCAAGTGACAGGCTAGACTCCGCCCTTCTACTCTTTTTAAAATCATTTTATTGGGGGCTCATACAACTCTTATCACAATCCATCCACCCATTCATTGTATGCAAAGCATATTTGTACTCCACCCCTACACTCCTTTTTTTTGGGGGGGGGCAGCACTGCCCTCTGGTGGTCGTGGGAGCTACTCAGCGCTGCTCCTGAGAACCTCCGCTGTATTTGAACCATCATGCCCGCGGGCCGCAGTCCTGCACTCAACCACTTATGCCACCGGGGCTCAGCCCGACACTCCATTTTTAAAAACTGATTCAATCACTCTCTGCATGGACTCCCTGGAGTGATGCTCTCCTGACAAGATGCATGGCACTGCACTGACAGACCGCGCACCCTGGGACCTGGAGAAACCATATGGACCTACCCTCATGTAACCAGACTTCTGGAGCTGGAGAAGCCACATAGAGATCACTGCCAGTGCTGAGAGGCTTACAACACTACTGGATCCAGAACACTTCCAACCCACTGGCCTGTGATCTTCCTGCATTCACCATCATTACATGTGTCTCATGAATCTGAAGAGGACTTTATAGATTGGTATCAGACATATAGAACTTATGGACTTGATCTGGACTGGGGTGGGATGTTTTCTCAATATTCAATTCCTCTTGTATATAAACCTTTTTCTTATTCACACACACACACACAAAACTGATTCAATTATTTATTAGCACTCTCAGAGTACAGTGTCAGCCAAGATAGTACTTGAAATTAAAATGCTATTTGATTAGCCTGATTGATTGTTCTTACCGCTGAGGATTTTAACATTCATTAGCCATACTATCCGGTCATAAGTACTTCCTTTATTAGCAAGCAAAGAATCAACAGAACTGCTAATAAAGATTCTTCACAGTCAATGTATTTCATCCCTAAGCACGTGGGCAGATTGTCAGTGTACTAGATTAACTGCTCTAACTGTGGCCAAGGAAAGGTTTCTCTTAGAAAATTTTAAAAGAGCCCTAATTCATGTTACCTTTGTAACTAGACTCTTTTAAAGTCTAAGAAAGCTATTCAGATAGTCTCTCACAGAGCTGGTATAATAAAGTGCCAATGGGTATTTCATACTGAATACATTTGTGTGGGATCTTCTGAGCGGTTTGAGGGAGGGGTGGGGACCTTCTTAGGAAGGTTCTGCTAACGTGCTTCAGGGGAAGCTCGCTCCCTGCTTGGGGCAACCCCCCTGCTGAGGTATCAAAGCATCGGGGTCTCTTTCTTCAAGCAGTCTGTTTAAATAAACGTGGCTTGTAAAGGAAGTATGCTGACCTGTGACACTGTGGGACACCTGTCTCTGTGTGCTACGCCGTGAATTCCCTTATGGCTTTTGAGAGTCCACCCCTACGCTCTCAATCCTCAAATTGACACCAGATAAGGATAGCATTTGTTATAACACAAGCATCAAAAAGGAAGCTTGAGGGCTGAGCCCCGGTGGTGTAGTGGTTGTGCAAGGGACTGCGGTCCACTGGGACGGAGGTTCAATTCCAGCAGTGAGGCTGGGCCTCCTACTCCCACCATCGGAGAGCAGTAATGCCCACAAAAAAAAAAAAAAAAGAAGCTTGAGGGCTGAGCCCCGGTGGTGTGAGTGGTTGAATGCAGGACTGCGGCCCGCGGGCTTGGCAGTTCAAATCCAGCGGCAGCTCTCAGGAGCAGCACTGGGTAGTGCCCACGACCACCTGAGGCAGTGATGTGCAAATCCCCCCCCCCAAAAAAAAAAAAAGAAACTTGAGGCTTTTCAAGCCACCCAGACTTGTCCATTGTAGGCACAAAGTTTACACTGTCTGTGAGACCTCCAAATCCACAGACGCTGTGGTGGGTACATCACGTTGTGTCAATCTGAGGATAGGAAGGGGGAAGGGGTGGAGTCCAGCCTGTCCATCAGGTCACAGCCTGATGATGCCACCTCGTGGGCCTGGCCTTCTCATGAGGATTCTGGAAGCTTCCTCTCTTTCCACCTGGAGGCGGGCCACGTTCTCTCTCTGCTTCACCTTCCTGTGGACCAACCACATGGAACCAGGCTGAGGCCGCCAGAGCCCTGGAGAGCCGTTCACCGCCCCTGGATCCACGGGACTCTCCACCCACTGGCCTGCGATCTTCCTGCATGTGTTGCTCCAGCCTAAAGAGGAATTTATGGACTAGTCTCTGACGTAAGGGCTAATATCAGACTTAGGGGCTTGATCTGGTCGCGTCACTGCTGGCCGCGTAGCTAAGGCACACACAAGCGCACAAGGGAGTTTCATAGGCCCTGGGGGAAATTCCATTATCTTTTAGTTCCACTTCTCGGTCAACGGTAAACGCTTTGAAGTTTCTTGCTAGGCACAGGCCTCGCCCATTCACATGCTTGAGCAATCAAAGAGGTTGTTATCTCCCTTAGCAACCCTCTTAACAACAGAGGCAAACACTGCCTGGTCCTGCCTCCCTTCACAAATGTTGCCGCGGTGGAGCCCAGTAGGACAGTGCCAAGGCACCACCTTGAGCATCCTCCCTCCTTTTCAAAGACCCTTGACTTGACCCCGCATGGGACCAGTCCTAAAGACCTGAGAAGAGAGCTCACGCTCCTTGCTTCTAAGGAACATGAGGCTGGGGTTCTTTTGTTGTTGTTACTGTTTTAACATTTTATTGGGGGCTCAGACAACTCATGTCACAATCCATCTATCCATCCGTCCCTTGTGCCAAGGACATCTGCATATTTGTTGCCATCATTCTCAAAACAGTTTCTTTCTGCTTGAGCCCTTGGTATCAGCTCCTTTCCCCCTCTAGAGGCTGTGCTTTTTTTTTGGGGGGGGGGGGGAAGGGGCATCACTGCCCTCTGGTGGTGGGAGCAGGAGGCCCAGCCTTGCTGTCGGATTTGAACCTCCAACCCAGTCGGCCGCAGTCCCGCGCACAACCACTACGCCACCGGGGCTCAGCCCAAGGCTGCGCTTCTCACAGCACAGACAGGTTGCTGCTTCTGACAGGACAAGCCTGCACGCTCCACAGTCTCCCCCGGCACCACTGTATGAGTCCGGGTGGACTAGAGAAACAAATTCATAAGCCCGCATATGGATGTAAGGGAAAGGTTTATAGACAAGAGGAATGGAACATTGAGAAAGCACCCCAACCCAGTCCAGTGCAGTGTCAAAAGTCCGATATTAGCACATATGTCCGATACCACTCCTCACTCACGAAGCACATGCAATGACACCAGGACAATCCTAGGCCAGTGGGTGCAGAGTTATGATCAGCCAATAGTGGAGAGGCATCCCAGTGCTGGCAGGGTCTCCCCATGGCTCCTCGTTTCTAGGGCTCAGGGTCCATCCGCAGTATCCATTGGCAGTAGAAGCCTCCCAGCGCTGGCAGGGGTCTCTCTGGGGCTTCTCCGGCTCCAGAGGTCTGGTTTCATCAGGGCAAACCCATGTGGTTACTCCTCCAGCTTCTCCAGGTTCCGGGACTCAGGGTCTCTCAGCATGCCACCATCTTGTCTTGTCAGTAGACCGGCTCCAAAACACTGAATCAAGTCTCTCTTCTCCAATTGGGAAATACTACGAGGCTTGCCAGAACTCTCAGGAGAAAGCCATGCCCACACAGAGGCCTCATTGGCCATCTCCAGATTGACAGGCTAGACTCCTCCCCTATACTCCCAATCATGAAATTGACACACGAGGACATGACTGCCACAACCCTTTCCGATGTCCCAGTTCCCGGGCAGTCTTCCTTACTCGGCATCCAACGCGGCTATGCTTCTGAAAAGGGCAATGGCCCAGGCTTGGGTTGACCCGGCAGGCTTGCCCTTCAAGACTCTGAAGAGGTCTTGTGCAGCAGCCGCGCCCCGTGCCATGCGTCCTTTGGATTCTTGACTGCTGCTTCCATGAGTCTTGATTGTGGATGCAGGGAAGGAGACCAGTGAAGATGCTGGGACTGGAAGCGAGGATTGGTGTCCCTGGCCACTTCGGTCCTCCTTGGTGGTGCTGCTGGCCATCGGGTCTGTGGGGAGGATTTGGGTCTTTCTTGAGTTTCCGTCCACAAGGAAGGCTGCAGAGGAGAGGTGCCACAGACTTAAAATCCTCAGCTCCCCAAAGCCTGTCTCATAGGGACTGACCCAGGGGCTCCTTCTCCCAATTCCTTCAGGCCTGCCCGCACAGGGGAGTCTCTTGGGGCTCCGCTCCCGGCTATGAGAGCCCACAGGAAGCCAAGCTCTTGGTTTGCAGCCCTTGGAGGCCTGGTCACAGCATCACCCTGAAGCCCAAGGTCTGGCAGGTTGGGACTTGACCGCAGCCTGAGTCCCAGGCTCCTGTGGCTTTGCTTGGACAGGGCCCCAGAGACAGGAGCTGGAGGCAGCTCTGTCCACACGCACTTTGCACTCTGATGCTCTGATGAGAAGCCCAGACTGCTGTCGCTCCGGTGACCATGATCACATGTCCATTCCCAGGGGGATCCCAGGGCCAACTTGGGGGCAGCAATTGTTCCTGGAAGTGCAGAGAGAATCATAAGAAGAAACACCCAGAAGTCCCTGTCAATTTTGCCGAGTTTTCCAAGAAGTGTGCTGAACAGTGGTGGAAGACCACACCTGGGAAGGAGAAATCCAAATCTGATGAGATGGCAAAGGCGGACAAAATATGCTATGACTGGAAAAGGAAGGATTGTGGGCCAGCTAAGGGCGGCCAGAAGAAGAACCCCAACCCTCCCCAACGACCACTGTCAGGATTCTTCCTCTTCTGCTCTAATTCCACCCCGAGATCAAATCTACAAACCCTGGCATCTCCATGGGTGAGGCGGCCAAGGAGCTGGGTGGGTGGGTGGTGAGTGACAGGGAGAAGCAGCCGTACATCCACAAGGCGGCGAAGCTGAGGGAGAAATATGGAGAAGATATTGCCGACCATGAAGGGTCCCACCAAAGTTACCTGGCAAAAGGTGGAAGAGGAATATGAAGAAGAGGAGGAGGAGGAGGAGGAGGAAGATGAATAAAGAACAGTTTCTTTGAAAAAGAAAAAAAAAGAAAGGAAGGAAGACAGCAGACTTAAGGCACGGGCTTGTCCAAAGTACACTCCAGAGACAGAAGTTGTCCCAGATTTCAGCTCGCTTCAATGCCCAACCAGTGCTCAGAGCAGTGGCAGCCAAGAGGCCAAGTGAGGATTTGCATTAGGCAAATCTGCGGCAGGAAAATCTCTTCCAGAGCTTTGCAGAGCGAGACAAGTCACTTTGAGGTCTGAGGTGTCCCTGCCCCAAGCCATGGTATTTTCCATCGCCTCCGAGGCATGTGGAGGTGTTAGGAGTCTCGAGAAGAGATAGATACCTCGGTCCTTGGCTCCTCGCCAGAAAGAATTCACTGCCAAAGCCTGGGTTGTGATCCAAGGGAGTTTGATGAAAGTTAGAAGAAGCTTCGGTCGGGGTCCCTCAGCCCTGTCTGCCTGCTGGGAAGCGGGGGGAGGCGGGGGCGGAGTCAGCTGTCAACTTCAGGACCCGGGCTGTTGCAACTGGCTACATTGTATCACAGCCGCTACATTGTATCGCAGGGCAGCCGCTGGGAAAGAGGGCACCACAGCATACACCTTTTCAATTCCTTGCTGGAAGGTTGTCCACCCTGGTCGACCCCATTGTCTGAATTGAGTTCACCTGGCCTAGGTGGGCCAATTCAGGTGCAGCCCTCCTGGCGGGAAGCCTGGATCTCTGAGCATGCGCAGTGCACCACCCTTTCCTGGCCGGAAGCTCGAACCTCCCAGCTTGCGCAACGGATGCCCTTTACCCTCTACCATTCGACCTAACAGAAGCTCGACAAAGAGTAAGGTGGGCTGCAGAGGCATCGAGGCCTTTCATGGCGTGCCGGAAAAGGATCTTGAAGGGACTGTGGCGGCAAGAACAGCAGGTCTGTCCTGGAAGCAGAGCAGCCGCAACGCTCCGTGGAAGCGAGGATGGAGAGACTTTGTCGTCGTGTGCACCTTGGGCAGATCAGGAGAGGCCAGTCCCTGGGGAAGGGCCTCATGCTTTGCAAAGTGGAGGATCGTTGAGGAGGAGGAAGGCCCCCAGGGAGGATCGATCCTGGCCCACAGTCGCGATGGTGAGGACGGTGCAGACCGAGCAGTGCTCCCATGTTTGACATGGGCTGTTCTGAGTCGGAACTGACTGACACACCCAACCAGAACCACAGCCCCGAGTTGTGACCTGAATGCCACAGGTGTTATTTTTACCCCCTGACTCCCCAAAGGTGACGTCAGTTCCAGCCTGCAGCCCTGTCCATTCACTGGTCCCCAGGCTGAGCGGGGAGCCCTGGACCTGCCCTCTGATGCCCCCAGAGCCCAGCATTCCTGGGGTGTCAGGCACTCCATCCAGGGCCATGAGCCAGGGCCTCTGTGACTGCAGTCATTGGGGCTCTAAGTCATGGGGTGAAGACAGGCACTCCCCTCCCCAGATCTCTGCCAGCCTCTGCCCTGACACAAGCACCTCATTCCTGAGCCTGTGGGTGGCTTTCTGGAAAAGTCTCTTAATTCTTTTCAGAATTGGAGGGGTGGGTGGGGCTTTTTCCCCACTCTGGGCCGCAGGTGAGAGCCTTCTGGTGTGGACCAGAGCTCAGTCGCTCCCCTCAGCCTGCACCAAGGGGGCCTTCCCCAATTCTGAGGGTTCTGACCACCAAGGTGCACCCTCTCTCCACCAAGCACCCCCATCCTGCTCTATCCCTTAGCAATCTGGGTGGTGGGGGTGGATGGGCAGGAGCCCAATCTGGGGGCTTAGACTGATGCCAAGCCCATTGGTCAGCAGGAATGAAGGTGAGTCGTGTCCTACACCAAGTGTCTCTGTCCACCCTCTACTGGACAGCTCGGAGGGGCTTCCCACACCATCCTCCTCCGCCTGCCCCCTGCCCTGGAGTGGACCCCTGACAGGCAGCCCCAGGCTGGAGAGCATGCTCCCAGAGTTCTCCAGGCTTTAATCCTCTTCCTATTTTTGAATACAGCCTGGACACATTTCCAGAAAGCCGCTCCACCTGTTCAGGCCCGCCCAGTCCCTCATGCCTG
>PVJH01042018.1:0-14575 GCA_004026705.1 Nesogale talazaci | reverse complement strand
AAAAATAATTTGTAAATTACTAAGGGTTCAAGGGGAAAGGGGGGAGGAAGGGTAATATAGGGGGCAGATAATGGGGGCCTGGAGGGAGGGAGAATGTTTTGAGAGTGATGATGGCAATGGGTGTGTAAAAGTGGCCTGAATACAACTGATGTTGTTGGGGATTGTGATGGGAGTTGTAGGGGCCCCCCAATAAAATGATCAAATTTTTTTTAAAGGTGGGGGAGGGAAAGGGGAGGGTTTTTTTTCAAAAAAGGAGCTTGTATCAAGGGCTCAGGTGGAAAATATTGGGAAATGTATGTGGAAATATGTATGCAAATGTGTTTGATACAAATGATGTACTGAATGTTGTAGTAGCTGTAAGAGCCCCCAATAAAATTAAAAAAAAAAATCTCGGGCACATGCACACATTGGGATACTATGGTTCCCTTAAAGAGAACAATGACGCCATGAAACACCTCATGACATGGAGGGATCTGTAAAGCATTATGTTCCATTAGTACCAGAAAAGGACAATTTTGTATCAGACAACTGCTATAAGATAAACACCAAGATGACACACAAACCCCTGCTCCCAGGGCATGCCATCTTTTGATCCATTTTTCTATGCAATGAGGTATAGTCTCCCCATGAAACATGTCTCACCCCTTCTTTATGTGCTTCTGACACTTGGGAGCACTGAGAGAACTGCGGCGGGTCTGCTTGGGCGGCCTCTCCGGCCTGGTGTCCATTACCACTTGGGTCCGCACTCCTTGAGACCTCCGGCCCCATGGGGAAGAGAGACAATCAGGTGGGAAGAAGTGAAAGAACAACTCAAAAAGAAAGAGAAGGGCTCCAAGGCATTAGCTGAATTTGAAGAAAAAATGAATGAGAACTGGAAAAAAGAACTAGAAAAACACAGAGAGAAAGTATTGAGTGGAAATGAGAGCTCATCCAAAAAAAGACAGAGAAAGAAAAAAGAAAAGAAGAAATCTGGTAGGTATTCATCTTCTTCATAACGCTCTGATTCTTCCAGCAGTTCTTCAGATTCTGAAGATGAGGATAAAAAACAAGGGAAAAGGAGAAAGAAAAAGAAGAACCGTTCACATAAATCTTCGCAAAGCTCTGTAACAGAAACTGATTCAGACAGTAAGGGTAGCTTTAAAAAGAAAAAGAAGTCAAAGGATGCAACTGATAAAGGAAAGGATGTGAAGGGACTTGGCAAGAAAAGAAAACTGTCCTGAGGATAAGCCTTTATCATTGGAATCCTTGTCAGAATCAGACTATATTGAGGAGGGACGATCAAAAAAGAAGAAAATCACTGAAGAATGACAAAAAAAAAACCAAGAAGGAAAAGAAACATAAAAAGCACACTAAGAAAAAGAAAAAGAAGATGGCTAGTTCAAGCCTTACCTCACCATGATGTTATGAAAAACCAGGGTTCCCTAAAAAAGAAAATGCAATGTCTAAGGAAATTTCAACTGTGAGAAATATGACCTATTTACTAAGATGCATGAATTTTCTTGTTTTTAAAATTATTCCTGGAATTGTCATAGCCACTCAGACGCCACTGTGTGAAAGAGCCCTGTTTGTTGCCTGCTGCTCGAACATCTTTTGTTTCCTCTTTCAGTCCTCACCAGCTCTGGGAGGTAGTACACTGCAGTCATACTAGTGGTTAAGGAATTTGGGGGATAGAGGGAGTATTTTTTTACTAGAAACATGCTATTTAAGTCAACGGAAATTGAACCTGAATACATCTCTCACACGTGTTCAGACCATCCAACTCTAACTATTAGTATTTTAAAGTGAGGATTACATTGAAATTTCAAAATCCTTTCTCTGGATATAGATGTATTTTATTTTTCACCCCTGTATACTTTTACTGACCTGGGGAAGGAGCTTTTCGGGGAGGGAGGGGGTGGTTTGCTATCTCTTTAGCTAGTGGTACAGCGTGCCTTTGATTCTCACACATCCTATTTTTGTGGATGCCTCAGCCATGCTTCCTGGGGAGGGCAGAGCTGGCTCCAAGCAGCCTTGCTCTTTACTGGGCTTAGTGACATCCTCGGAGTCTGTCTGTGCTACTTTGAGGGAATCAGAGAAAGAACCCTTTGCAGCTTGAGAGAGCCCCCAAAGCTCTGGAATTTACCTCCATTTTAGTAATACTAAATATTTTTTAGCATTGGAATATGTTAATGTCATTTGAATTGATTTTGACTACACTTGCCTTGGTACAGTAATCATTTCAAATAGACACTGGTACTTTTTGAACTTGATAGTTTAAAGGTTCTAAAGTGCATGCTTTATACTGTCAATTTTCACCAGTTATGAAATTAGTAACAGTTACTTTATTTTTATATGGATTTTGTTTAGGCTGCAATGTTTAGCTTTTGTAATTCCTTACTCCTGCTATCTGAAAGTTTATTCTGTGTTTAATGGCATACTTGCTGAGAAATTAAGCATGTAAAAACCGTTTTTTGATTTATTAGATTTATTTTTCCTGTTTTTTGTTAACAGCTTCAGAGTGAAGCTGAGATTTTTACCGTATCCAAGTTGTGTGGCAAGTCGGATGTGCTGTATCTTGTTACATAAAGCTAATGCCAGAATCTTAGTAAATACAATGTTTTCAAAAAAATTAAAAGACACTTGGATGGAAGGAGACCTCAAGTCAGTGGGCTCAGTGTCTCAAGATGTGGGGAGAGGGAGAGTGGGAGGGGGAGTGGGAGGGAGAAGGGAGGAGGGAGAGGTTATTTCAGTTGCTGCCACACAAATGTGCTAAGGTCACTCCAATCCAACAAACACTCCCACCAGAATAATAAGGAAACCTTACTGGAAATTCAAGTCAAGATGGTGAGGGAAGCATGTTTGTCACTATGAAGGCAATTATATTTCAGTCTTTTTTCTTTTAGGAAAACCTTGAGGAGCATTGGTTTAAAAAAAAAAAAAAAAAAAGCTCCAAAACTAAATAGTCCTTGTCTAGAAGCCAGGGAAGAATATGCCTGGTACTAAATTCCTAATCCCACCCATTTGTCCTAGTTTCTTTTTTTGTTTTGCTTTGTTTTTTGTTTTTTTTTTAATTAAAAATCATTTTATTAGCGGCTCATACATCATTTTTCCAATACATAAATAAGCATACTGTGACAAGGACCCTTGCACATCCGCTGCCGTCACCATTCTCCAAACATCTGCCTTTTCCCCCAGTCCCTGGTGTCGGTTCCTCCAACCCGTCCCCTGTTCCCTTGCTCTCTCTCTCTCCCATCCACCCTCAATACTTTATAAATTATTATTATTCTGTCATATATTACCCTGCCCGACACCTCCCTCAGCCCACTCCCCCACTCCAGATAGGTCATATGTAGATCCTTGCAGCTGGTTCCGTCTCTATCCCACCTTCTCTCCACCCATTCAGTAGTTCCAATCTAACCACTGGCCCAAGGGGCCTCATCCATCCTGACTTCCCCATATCTCCAGCCCCCCTCTCCACTAGTGTACCTTCTCAAGTCCATCCGGATGTGCAAGGTAGAGTTGGGATCATGATGGTTGGGGGATAGGGTGTCCTGGTTTCTATGCAACTCTTCGTGACCCAGTATGAGTGCTGTAGACTACTGGAACTTTAGACTCTGTCTTCTTGAGACAAACAGCATCCTTCATAGGTCGCACAAGAAGGACACTATGTGGCAACTTCAGGAACTGAGTTCTACCTCAAACTCACCTGTAGCCCTTGGATCTAATGCAGAAATGTTCTAGTGTGAGAAGAATCACATGACTATAAGCCAAAGGTCATGGAACTGACAGACAAATCTCCAGCCTTGCAGAAGCCTGATATATTATGTCCTGGAACTACCGTATACTTATTATTTTAATGTCCTCTGCTTCATTATGGGATTATTAGTCTGGTAGGCATGGTTCTGCCATTGCAAATTCTCCTGATCACCCACCCCCATTGTTCGTGTCCAGTCACTTAAAAGTTTAATCTGTACAAGTCAACGGTTCAGGTATGGTGAGTCATAGCTGGCCTGTACTTGCAGGTATTTCTTTTCTTAACAGTGCTTTAAATTCTAAATCATAGGCTAAACTAATGACACTATCAATGAATGCACAGTGGAAACACATTGGGCTGTTAACAGCAACATCAGCAGCTGGACTGCTCCACCAGTATGACCTGAGAAAGATGGGGCTTTCTACTCCTATAGGGTTCCTCTGTGTCAGGAATAAGGCCATGGCACTTTGCTGGACTATGGTCAGAGGGGATTCAACAGAAGCTTAATCCATGTGGGAGCCCTGCAAATAAAGTTGGGGTCTCCACTGCCCACCATAACCTCTTGAAAACCAGGTGTTCATTATTAAATCCTGATACATCCCCTTCTTCAGATTTGGATTTTAGTTTTACAATCCTTGGATTTTATTTTTTACAATCCTTGAATGACACAGGCTGGTGGGTTTTGTCCATGAGGACTTAGATGAAGATTCAATTTGATGGCTGCTTATTTGAAGATCAGCCTTTAACACCACAGACACTATTTTTGATTATTGCCCTTTATCATCTGGTCTGTTTCTCAAATATTGCTGTAGCACCATTATTTCTGTGGTTTCTTCATGAGAGATAGCATTGCCTAGGTCCATGTTATAAGAAATCATTGAGCAAGATTCACTATAAGCCACTAATCCAGTCATCTGTATATAGTTTATATATGTCTCTGGTCACTTGAGAAATATCCTTATCTTCTCATAATATAACATTATAAATCATCTCCATGGGACTGATTAAGGTAATTCTATTGATCGTATCATTAATTTAGGTAGTGGTATAGAATGTAAAACACTGTTGGGAAAATGAAAGCATATATAGACTACAAATGTATAGACTACAAATTAAATCTTAGCTGACTTTTTACATGACAGTGAGGGTTGGGATGGGGCAAAATTTTTAATAACACTCACAAAGACAGAATCAGGTCTACTGGAATAATACATGTCATAAAAAAATGACCATGATAATAGTAAATATATGGCAGCTTGGGTCACTGTTCATTGGATACCCTCAAAACCAGAGATCTGAACCAACGTCCAACAATCACCAAATCCATAACCTTGGGAGAGTGGTCATCTGCTTCTTCTCACACCAGAGTATTCCAACCTTAAAGCCAGGGGAGTACGTCCATTCCTTAAATCTGCTACAGGTAAGTTTAGTGTAAGTCAAGACCCAGTTCACTTAGTGGGGTTTCCACATCAAACCCTTCTGGTGTGACCTTTCTACATTGACTTTTGATAACTGAGGGAAAACTAAGTAAAAAGAAGAAGATAACTTTTAAAATGTAATGGGAATTTAAAGGAGAGATATATAAAATAAATATTTACTCCAATCTTCAGCTTAATTCATGCAAACTGTCTACTGACAGTGTTGTATCACTGTATAGGTGAAGCAACTCCAACATAATTGATCACTGTAATTGCCATCACTAAGAAGCTAGCCAGCTTAACTACCGTTCCTATTAGCCCCTCTATCTGCTTGCATTGAGTGCATGACTACTTGACAGAAGATGTTGGTCAAGTGTCATTTGGCTTAATTATGTGAATATATTTAATCTCACACAACACCTTTTGCTCTTTCAGTTACCGAGTTCAGTGATACATCGCAATGGTCACATAGAACTCACAAACAATATTCATGCTTAAAAGATTTATGAAGAAAGTTAGCTAGGTTATAACACAGATGAAGAATTATCAGGATACTTATGTCCAGTCAGGACATCTTGCGATCTTCCTTCAGGGCTGCTAATAAATGTCCCAAAGCCATGCCACTTCACTGCAAATCTGAATCCAAATGCATTCAGCTCAGGCCCCATTGCATCCTCGAGCAACATCTTCTGTGCCCAGAGGGACCCTACTCCAGGAAGCCCCAACTCCACTTTCATATATCCGCAAATCCTGTTCCCCCAATCAAGTGCTCAGAGGCATCTGTTTCCAGAATCCAGCCTAATGCACTAAAGCAACTGGCTTTATTTGTTCTCTAGGCTAAATCCACCATGATTCTGACTCGTGCTCTGGCTCCTGGTTCTGCTGCTGCTGCACCTCTGCCACTGCTCAGATGATCTTTCTGGATCCATGAGGCTCACTGCACATGGATCTTGCAATCCAGAAGATGCCTTCTCCTCCTGGCTCTTGGTAATAGTGAGATCCCTCCCTCTTCTTCACAGAGGGCTCATTTAATACTCAAGTGAAACTTGTTACCAGTTACACACAGATGAATTCTGTCAGAAGCCCCACCTCCTACCCAGATCCATGCATGATTGAGTGGTTTGATAGGAGTCAAAGACTTTGGCTTGAAGAGACATTTTAAATAATCCATAGCCCCCGAAGGATAACACCCCTAGAAAACTTGCATGCTTTTGAAGAGATGTAGAAAACTAGAAGGGTGACATGTGAATGAAAGAGAAGAGCCTCATAGCACCTCAAAATCAAGGTAGTGATGAAATACCACTGCTTAAACAAATTATAATTCCTTTAAAAAGCAAAGTGTTAACTATTAAACTTTTGAGATGTACATTTTACCATGTACTAAATCATTCTTCTGCAGTTTATACAAATGTGAAACATATTAAATTTGAAACTTATTTAAATGGCAACTGTCCCAATATCTATCATTTCTCTTGCCAGTTTTGCCTTCTGTAATAGTGAGCAATAGAAGCAAACATAGATATTTAGCTCTTTACAGGAGGGTGCACTCATCTGAAGAGAACATTATAAAGACTCATAGTTTGGGCTTTAGACATATGTTTGGACTTCTTCCTAAACAGTAATAAAGGAAGAATTTATAACCATGAAAAGTGTAGTCAAATTAATTGACTTATTTTATTATAAAAATCAAAGATATTATTTTCCTTATTTTAATATAGCAATAGACAGCCCTGAATCCCTCTCATGCATTCGTCTTTCCCTTACCTTCCACCCTTGAACATATTCCTTTGTAAACATTCACCGTGTATCTTTCTCTGCCTAAAGAAACATGCTCATCTGTTAGTCTCTGGATTGTCAGCACTACTTCGTTCCATCCAGAGGTCTCTTCTTGCATTGTTCTAAACAGTCTTCTTGGATGACACCCAGCTATCTTGTTGCTGGACCCTCTTCCCTTCTTAGAAATACATTATACATTCACCTGTGTAGCAAGGAGGCTTGAAATCAATGTTACTAAGTTTCTCCAAGAAGACCCTGCAGAACAAAGTTGAATCATCACTGTGGGCTCCTGGGACTGTATCTCTATGGGAGTCAAAAGACTGACTTTCTCCTTCATTGCAAGGGCTGGCCTGGTGGTAAGCCGCTGAATCCATAATCACTATCCACCAACCACCCCCAGGCCCCTAACTCTGGTAGCATGTTAATTATGTGCTTCTCATTATTGTTCTTTCTCATAAATATTACAACTTTTGCCCTAGAAGCTTTTAGGCTGCAGTTTGAACCTGGTTACCATATATACTGCAGTATAAACCAACATAAATATCAGCTGAGGCATCTAATTTTACCACAAAAACTGCATTTGAAATGTGATGAAGAACTCACTGATAGACGAGTTCCTATGGGAATAAGATTCTATCCGTGACAGAAGTTACAGGTAGTAATGATGCTCCCAGAGGGTTCTTAAGGAACAAAAAGGACATAAATAGTCCTGAAAGCGTCTCAGTGCCTCGGCTTAGTCCATACATTTGTTTAGTTCAGCATTAAGCAAAAGTAGTAGCTGGCATTGTAGAATCCAGCTGACTGACTGATGGCATCACAACTTTAAAAAGAACAGTGATTTTCCACATCAGACCCAGCTGCCTGCATTAATCCTGGATAGAATACTTTTACAGTGAAACAACCATTGCAAATCATATCTTGCCCCACTCTAACTGTGAGCAGAGAGCTCTGTTCTGCTGTCCAGAAAAGCTGCTTGGATGAGAACTCGGTAGAAGTCCTAACTCTTTTTTTAAGATCATTTTATTGGACGCTCATATATGGCTTTTCACAATACATAAATACATATACTGTGTCAAGCACCTTCATATGCCTGCTGCTGTCATCATTCTCCACATATCTGCTTTTCCACTTGAGCCCTTGACATCAGCTTCCCATCCTTTCCCCTCTGTCCTTTCTCCTTCCTCTCCCATCAATCCTCAATACTTTATAAATTATTATTGTTTAGTCATATCTTACACTTCCCGGGGTCTTCTCTCACGTACTCATCCGATGTCTGTCCTCCAGATAAGAGCTTATATGTAGATCCTTGTAATTGGCTCCCTCTCTCTACCCCACATTTCCTCCACCTATCTGATAAGTCTACTCTCACCCCTGGCCCCAAGGGGTTCATCTGTCCTGAGTTTCCCATATTCCTCCCCCCAACTGTCATAGTCCCAATTCTACCTTACAAATCCAGCTGCACTGGAAGAGGTACACTGGTAGAGATGGGAACTGGAAATATGGGGAACTCAGGACAGATGAACCTAAATCTGATATTTGAATTTATGTGCTTTCTGTTTTATCTCCTCTTACCAAGTCATGGGGATTTCTGACCTTTCTTTTCTTTTCTTTTTTGAACTTGACAACGGAAATCTGAACAATAGAATGGAAAGTAAACAAAGTGATGGGTGGTAAAGCCTTTATACAGAAACTGAAACCAAAATTCAAACACCATGATAAGATAAACAGATAGAGGATTTCTTGCATGCTGATAAATATCATGAATGTCATTTGGCCTGAATTGTTAGAAATTGCATGTTGCTTTTGGGGGAAATCTTTGAGATTCGCTTCATATTTTGAAATGTGGTTCAAATATAATGTACCTGCAGGGGCAGTGAAATATGTAGCGTGGCTCTTCCAGCCAAAGTCTCTGTCACTCCCACCCTGTAACCTTTTCCTGTATGGGTCTGGGTAAGGAGGTTGGGGCGGGGAAGGGGAGACAGTTATAGAGGTCTCTTGTGAGTAATTTCGAGCTGGTTTCATGGAGTCCTGCTGAGTATAATCTGAGTTCTCTGAGAGCAGGAGGAGTCTCACTGCCAGCAAGACCTATGAGTGAAGCACATCTTTGAGACCCTGAAATCCTGTACAGGGAACACCCTTGACGCGGAAAACTACTTTGATCTAGCAGAGCAGCAGAAGCAGCAGCACCGGATTTTTATTCATCATTCATTCTTGTGTGCGAGCCTGTTTCCTGCAGGCAATAGACTGATGGGTGATGTTTCCCACGCCAGTCTGCAAGCCTTTTTATTTAATGTCGAGTTCATTGACATTTAGAATTATCATTATCTGTGGTTTTGTTGCTGACACATCGTGCCTTTTGTGTTGAGTGTTTTTCAATCACACTTCCTGTCCGTGTGCTATGTCTTTGTGAGGGTCTTCTTTGTTGCCTTCTTTTCTCTCTGAGGCCATGTTATCTTAATCTACGTCAGATTCTTCCATGAGTGTTGTTAGCTTCATTGTTCTGGGTTGTCTTTCTGGTTTTCTTGTTGGGAGTGATGCATATGCTGTTGTTTATGTGATGATTTCGAATACCTGGGTGCTATCTTTCTGGAAGACCAAGGGGCCTTGTGTTCTATCTTTGTGCGACTGACAGCAGTGTTTTCAACGGCTAACTGTGTCTTATTAAGGAGGTTGGTTGGGTTGCTAGGTCAGCAGGTGCCACAGCAACTTAATGGTCAACAGTGATGAGGGGCCTTAAAGACTGGAGTGAGGCTTGTGGCTGTATGTATGCCCCTGGTCTGAGTTGGCCTGGCTGTCAGGACTCAATTTTCAGCCTTTAAAAAATATTTTTCATATATATTCAATTTTTAATTTTTTAATTGATAGGTGCCTTATAGAAGACAGTGGACATCTGGGAGGTCTCCATGCCACAGGAGGGGCTGCTGAGCAAAGTTGGAAACAACCCCACTGCCACTGGTGCAGCAGCTGGAGAGAGCCTACACCAGGTGGGGGGGGACTGCTGTGGGGAGCTCAGTTTGACTGGTGGATAGCTCGCAGTACCATGATAGGGCTATAGAGGGCCAATGGACAGGTGGTAACCCTGTTGGGGATCTAAGGTAGTGTTGCCTGCATGAGCTTTGCAAGCTCCCAGAATCGGGTCACTGGTCCTCTTGGTTTTGGTGCTAGACTAGATTTGGGGGAAGGATGCCCTCTGAATGAGGGGTGTACTGTCCACTGTTCCACTCCCTACTTGGGCTGGGAGGGGTAAGGGCAGCGATGATTCCCAAGCTGGGAAAGACCAGGCAGCTCCCATTCACAGCTCCAAGGGCTGGTTGCTCTTCAGGCAGACCAGCAGGGACACTGACCACAATGATTGGCAGCTCCATGGGCTTGGATGCTTGCCTCATGGGCCTGCAGAGACCCAGGCTGTGACTACCCATGGCTCCAGTCAAGATAGTGCATGACGCAGTGTGCCAAGTGGGCTGGGAGAGGCAGGGGTTGCTAGGAGCTGCAGTGGGGGGAGGGGGGAGGGCAGGCAGAAATGGAGGTGGAAAGTGCAGATGCCACTCCCTGTACGCAGGGACAGGCTGGGGCTATGATGAACTGAGACGCCTTGGAAGTGGTGGGTGCTGTGGGGGGCAGAAATGACTGCATGGTGGTACAGGTGAATGGGGTACCCGTGCTGGTTGGCCCCAGGAAAAGCAGGTGATCAAACCTATTGGTCCAGCCCTGGGGCCCTGTGTGACTGTGGGAGGGATCAGAGGTTATCTGTGAAACCACCACCTAGCCTCTTGAGAGGAGGAACTTTAGGAGAAGGGTGCAGCTCCCCCCACCCAACTGCCCCCCGGGAGCTGTGAGTGGACAGATGCTGTGTGGTGGTCAAGTTGAAGTTTGAGGAGCTCAATATGATAGCCACCTTTTTTCTGAGGTGGTGACCAGACGAGGGGGTAGGCAGGGCACGGGCGGGTGGTCACCGAGGTTCAGAAAGGTCACACAACTGGCCAGAAATCCCTGGTATATGGGTCCAGAAACCTGGGTGCTTTGTAACAAACAGGGGTGGGACAGAGCCACCTCCCAGAGAGGGAGAGCCCTTCATGTTTTCACGGGGATTCTTCACCTCACCAGAATCTTCTTACTTGACCTCCTGGACACCAGACTCACCAGAGTTCCCCAAATGGGTTGCTTATCTCGGCACCATCTTTTAACACCTACATCTGTTTTAGAGCCGCAACTAGAGCCGCCTCATCTGCCTTTCAGATGCTGAAGGCCACTGGGTCTATTCCTTTTGGTGACCAGGACAATGCATAGCAGACACTTGGCTGGGTGCCCAGGTGGTTTTAACAGCTGTACAATTTCTTTCTTGCTTTTAATTAATATCAGTCCCTTTTGAAGTTAGCAGACCTCATTTATATATTATTTCACCTACGTGAACTGTGAAAAACACATATTGACTTATTAGTCCAAACATTTACCCTTTACCTTCAGAAGAGCATGTGTAAGGGCAATTAGTTCTGCCCACTGGGCGGAGGTCCTGGCTGGTTGGGCATCAGACACAAGACAGAATTGTGACTGCCCATTACAGCTCCAGACATGCTGGAGGAGAGCCTACTATTGAGTTAGGCATGCCCTGGAGGTCCATCTGGCCGGAAGTTGCCACAACAGGCTTTCTGCCACCTGTGGAGAGTTGATCATCTGGTTTGTGCTCAACCGCAACTTGAGGCATGTGGGCTGCAAGCCACAGAAGCAGGGGCATTACTTTTTTGCCAAAACCTTGGGAAGACTTCAGTCAATAGTCTTCCCTATATGCTCGAAAGGAAGGCTCCGTGACTCTTAAAGAGATAACTGGTATTCAAGGGAAGAGTCACAGGGACTCAGTTGGGACTTCTTCGCCCCGCCCCCAGAGCTATTTGGGTGTGGCCTGGTTGAAAGCTGATCACCCCTTAAGTTTGTGAAGTAAGTCTCCTTCTAGAAGAGTGTAGGGACAGTCAGGCATGAGGTGGAAAGAGTGTTCAACCTCACCTTTTTCCAGGTGTATTTTCCTCCCTGTAGTCCAGGAGACAGTTTCTAATTTGCCTGCCGCTTCTTGAATGGTAGTTTCGTTTTTGTTGCTGGGGCCTGTAGCTTCCATGAGGACCGAATGGGTTGCCCCTCTGTGTACAAGGAAGGAGACAGGCCTGCGTCCAACTATCAGAGTCATCATGGGCTCTGGAGAAGAGCAGGGAGGGGAGAGCTGGGAGAACCAGTGCTCTGGCTTTCTTATTCCTGTTCTAATACTGGAATGAGTGGAGTCTCTGCCTGGCGGGGCTGGTTTCCTCCTTGAGATCAGTTTAGGCACACATTTCCAATGTATACTTTTATCTCACAATAAGCACATTGATTTTTGCCCAGTGATCTGAGCAAGCTCTGTTTTCATTGACCCCAGGTGGAGCCTTGTTCCCCCTGTGGTTAGGGTGAGGACTCTCCCTCTGTCAGAGCGGAAGCTGGCTACATAAAGTCCCATCAATTGCTTTCCTACTCCACCAGGTTTAACGTCTGCTCCCTCCTATCATGCTTCTTGGCAGCTCAGTGAATTCAAACTCTTATTTTTGAGACTGCTTCTGAGGAGACCACCTTCGTTCATTTAAAAATAGGGATATTGACAGGTGTCTTAGTGGACTGTTAGGATGAAATGAAATAAGTGAAGTGTCTTAATCAGCAACCAGCCCTCAAGGAGCCCTGGTGGCACTGTCAGGTAAGCACCGGACTTCTAGCCCCTAGTCCCACCAGCCTCTCCATGGGGTCACGATGAGGCTCTCTGCTCCTATCAGCATTTACAGCCTGGAATCACTGTGCAGAGTCCCCATGAGTCTGAATAAGTTGGGTGGCCGTGGGAACCAGTAACCAGTAGCCAATGAGTTGACTGCAAGTTGTAGTGGGCCCATATGTCAGAGTAGAACTGTGCTGCCAAGGGTCTCCAGTGACTGGAGTTTTTTATTTCTGAAGTTATTTATTTCTAAATAAACCACTGGGCCTTTCTTCCCCGCTGCCATGAGGTAAATGCCAACCTCCATTTTTTTAAGTAGAAGTTAATTAAGTGTAGTAAACATTTAGTTCCTCCAGGAATCATTTTAAAAAGCTTACAACCCAATTACTAAAAAGGAAACTGTGCTCAACTCAGCAAACAGAATGAGTATAGTGGCAGGTATGAAGTTTTGATCCATTTATTTTATTTTATTGTTCTAAAAGTCTTTATTGTGAATTAGGTGAGGGTTTACCTTTCCAATCAACATTTTTGTACTTAATTTTTTTTATTGTGTGCTCTTACAGGTCTTAATAAAATCCTTACACATAGCCTTTGTGTCAAACATATCTCTATATATGTTGTCATCATCTTTTTCAAAATATTTTCTTTTCACTTGACCCTTTGGTGTCAGCTCCTCATTTTTTCCACACCAGTCCCACCCCACCTCCCCATGAACCCTTGATGATTAATAAATTATTCTTTCTTTTTTCTTCATCCACTTTTCTATTATCTGACCCTCTGGGAGGGGGACCAAATATAAACTATTGTGATCAGTTCCTCCTTACTGCCCGCACCACTTCTCTTACTCTCAGTATCACTAGTCCCCTTATTGTTCCTGCGGGCTTTTACATCCATTTATTTATAACTCTGTGATTTTGTGTTAAGCATGTTATTAAACATCCTGGTACCCAGTGAAATGGGTAGAAGAGATGAATTGTGAGTTTACACAGAGTCATTTATGCAAAGTAGGGAGGGTGCAAAGAAAACATCAGATGTTTAATAAATCATATCCTTATGGTCATTTATTATATAGTGAATATAAGTATTTTGTCCTTTCCTGTGTGTCAATATAAATCCTCAGTTACTACTCTTATCATAAAACCAACTCTGGTTCTATGGGGGATCCAAACACTTGAATGTCTCCAGTATTGCAGAAAATTAGATCTCACAAAGAAGATTTGGCTTCCTTCTGCCCTGATTTTGAACTGGAGCTCGGTACTGCTCTGTTGAACACATACTCTTGATTTTCCAGCTGCTGAATTCAACAATTCACTGAAATGGCCACATAGAACTCATAGACAATATTCATAATTAAAGTGTTTATTAAAGAAGTTAACAGGTTATAATGCAGGCGAAAAATGCTCAGGATACAGAATTTCAGTCATCACCTGCTACAGAATTCCTTTGGGGCTGCTAGTAAATGCTCAAAGGGCATGCTCCTCCTCTGTAGACTTCAATCAAACACTCTCTGCTCAAGCTCCAATGGGTCATCAAAGCCAGCTCCCCAAATGTGGTACCCAGAGGCATCCTGCTTCAGTAAGCCTCAGCTTGAAAATATCAGCTCCACCTTTGCAGGTCGGTGGCCCCCGCCTCTCCTAGTTAAATACTCAAAGGTACCCCATTCCACAAGCCAGTCTCTTGCCCCAAAGGATGTGACTTTACTTGCTCTTTGGTCTAGAAGTGCACCACTGCTTCAGACGCTGGCTCCTGCTGCTGCTGCTGCTGCTGCTGCTCTGCTAGATCAAAAGCAGTTTTCCAGATCAAAGGAATTTACTTCACAGGAATTTCAGGATCTCGAAGACAGGTTTCCCTCATAGGCTTTGCTGGTAGTGAGACTCCTCCTGCTTCTCAGAGGGCTCATATAATACTCATCAGGACTCAGAATGA
>PVJH01042017.1:0-14570 GCA_004026705.1 Nesogale talazaci | reverse complement strand
TTTAAGAAATCCAATGCAAGGAGTACTGCAAAAAGTAAGGAAAGAAAAACAGTGTCATGAATTATGGTAAATTGGAAAAAAAAAGGGGGGGGGGCTAAGTGTGTTATTAGATTGAGAACAAGGAGACATTTGCTGATTGTGGTAAAAACATCCAGATGGTAGTAGGCTGAGGCATGTGGGAAGTGAAGGAATAGAAAAAGAGTGCAGGCAACATTTTTAAGCAGTGTGACAGAGGACAGTAGGAGAGATAAGGAGACAGTAGCTGTAAGGCATTATCATACTAACACCAAACCAACTATCAGGCATCTAGTACACTCTGACTCCTATAGACCCTAGAGGACCAAGTAGAACTGTTCTTTAGGGCTCCCGACACTGTAACTTTAGGGGAGCAGACAGCCACCTTTCTGTTAATTTCCCCCAGAGCATCTGGTGGATTTGAACTGTTGACCTGGCAGTTAGCAGTCCAGAATATAACCTACTAATCCACCAGTTCTCCTTATTATATTAGGCTTTTCTTTTTTTTTAAATCATTTTATTGGGGGCTTATGCATCGTTTTTCACAATACCTAAATAAGCATACTGTGCCAAGCACCCTCACATGCCCACTTCTATTATCGTTCTCCAATCATCCGCCTTTTCCCTTAAGCCCCTAGTATCGGCTTTTCCATCCCTTCCCCTCTTCCCCTGCTCTCTCTTCCCCATCAACCCTCAATATTTTATGCGTTATTGTTCTGTCATAGGCTTTTCTTTTTAAAGACGTGTCTTGAACTGTTCTCAGAAGATGCCTTTATATTTGACAGCTCCTTGACTTTGCAAATGTACTTCCGTGGTGTCTGTTAAAATTTCTTCCCCTTTGACCTCTTGGAGATCTATGTACCCAAGGCCAACTCACATCTCATCTGCTCTGTTGTCCTTCCAAATGAGCTGACGTTGATTGCACTCTGGCTGCCTCCTGTGCTCAGAGCTATCTGTATGCCATACGGTTTTCAGAAAGATTCCTTTTCCAGTGTGCTTCAGCATGGACTCAAACTTCCAACCTTTTTGTCTGGCTGAGCATCTTAAGCATTTGTATGCCCCTAAATGACAGATTGAAGAGCTCTGGTGGTGTAGT
Source organism: Nesogale talazaci (assembly GCA_004026705.1). NCBI lineage: Eukaryota > Metazoa > Chordata > Mammalia > Afrosoricida > Tenrecidae > Nesogale > Nesogale talazaci. The sequence continues at coordinate 13,459 of PVJH01042017.1, read as the reverse complement.
GGGTTTCTTACTGCTAGTTGAGCAGTTTGAAACCACGAGGGGCTCCAAAGGATAAAGATGGGGCTTTATAGTCCAATAAAGAAACACAACATTGGCAAACCACAGGCACAATTAGTTCTACCCTGTCCTATAGAGTTATTGGGAATTGCAGTGGACTCAAAAAAATGGAGATGAGATGAGGAGTGGATGCAGTTCTAAGTTTCTCTAATTAGGGTCAGGCCTTCCTTTCCCTGTGGTCTACCACTGGTCTTCACATATTGATATGACTTTGCAGACGGGTTTATAAAAGTCTATATATGTTGTTATTCCACTATCCGATCTATCAGATGGCATGGTTTGTATCTGTTTAATCCAGATTTGCCTAGTAAGTACTATGTTTTTATCATAACGTTGATAGTTGAAATACATTAGTAAAACTAGTCCTTGTTCAAGTTCACTATGTAATGAGGAGAAAGATACGAAGAATTATTGCTTTTAAAGAAGTGTGAAAATGGATTGATTGTTGTATTTATGGATTGATATAGTAGCAGATGGCCTGTGGGTGAAGAAAATGGAATCTGGGGACGTTTCTAGCAAAAGAATGTGGTACAATGGGTGAATACAGACTGCCAACTACATGATGAGGGTAAAGGAGTTCAGCTTAAATAGGAACAACCTGTCAGGTTTAGTAAAATGCAAGATTTCACTATGAATAACTAGTATGCTCTTGGTAAGTTCAGAGATGAGACCAGAAACGAACTCAGAACCAAGCCATGAAGCTCCTTTATAGCCTGGATCTTGGGGACCAAAAAAAAATCAACTAGAAAAATCCAATAACAACAACAGAAAAGTTTGCCAAAATAAAATGTGGACACATAATACAATTATTTTACAGGAAACATATTACATAACATTTTGTATGTCTCACTATTTTGTAAAATGAATATAACTAATGCAGAGTAATGATTTCTGCCATTAGTCTAATATACTTACAGAGATGTACATACACATGCATACCTGCAAGTCATCTCCCACTTCTGAATTTAGAGATTAGGGATTAAGCCAGGAGGTGCCTGGTTGTCATATCTAAAAGCTTTTCTACCCTCTGCCTGGACTGTTCTTATGTACCATTAACATTAGTATTGCCCAAAATTCTTTTCACCACATTTACTCCTTCCTCTTTCGTCTCCCTCTATATGTCCCTTCATTCTTCTAGTCCTTCTGTCATTCCTTTGCTGGCTTGCCTTCTGGCTTCCTTCCTTCCCTACCCTTGGTTCCTTCCTTGGCTGAGTGCTGCATGTTTCTGTATTTGTCAAATGCAGCATTGAAGAGGGTGTTCGAGGTCCTTTACTTATTATGGAGCAGAAGTTGGCCAGTTGTGGAGAGCAGGCAGAAAAGATTGATTCCCCCAGAAATCAAATGAGCTTGGGTGGTGAGATAGGACATGGCACATCTGAGGAGTCACTGGTGATTTGAAACTGCTGACTTTGCAATTAGCAGACCAATGTGTACCTGCTATATTGTCAGGACTCCCAGTCTGTATACATAGTATATTAACGGATGGTACAGATTTCTAATTTGTTATTGAAACTGGTTCCACCTCTGGATACAGTAAAAAATGGTAAGAGTATCCAATAGGAATATTGGGCTCAAATGCCTGTTTATGTGAGCTTCTTTGTGTTACAAGGCTTTGTAGTCTTATACTTAATTGATTTTATTGGCATTCCTACTGATTTGCTCTTAAGCTTCTCGTATTTATTTTATCTATTGCAATAGTAATACTGTGTTAAATTTATTGTCAACTCTACTTTAAATGCCAGTTGCAAGTGTTGAGTTCAGCCATTCTTGCAGATACCAAGGCTGCTGTTTTGTTAATTGCTACGTTCCTGCTTCATAAACCACATCTTTCTTCATTATGGAGACTGCCATGGAATCACACTGATGGGGATTTGCTCAGGAAGGGCTAACTTTTATTAGTAAGAGAATGTGTAATGAAGCAAAATTTGGTACTTTAAAACACACTGAGTAAATCAAAACAAACAAGAAATCACTCTGAGAGTGGCTCTGCTATTTGGAAGTGTTTTTGTGAGTGAATATAATTCTGTAGAACTACCCACATTGATTTATAATTAATCTACTTAAGCACTAGACATTATGTTATCTTCACTAAGTGTGTCTTTGAAATCATGTTTATACAATAAGCTTTGTTACAGACAGTGATATATGTGTGTGGTGGTTATATCATTGTTAATTTAAGGATTAAACGTGTGGGGTGGAATCTAGCCTGTCAATCAGGTCATAGAAAATGAGGCTTCTGTGTGGTCATAACCTAAGGATTCCCCTGAGGATTCTGGGAATTCTGGTATTTCCTCCTTGGAGGTGGGTAGTTCTATGCTTACACCCTCAGAGAGACAGCAGCTGACAGGACACATGGACCCAACCTGATGCAGCCCTGGGTGCTGAAGAAGCCATGCAGAGACCCCTGCTGACACTGAGATGTTTCCAATATCATTGGACTGAAAGACTTTCTACCCCCTGGCCCCAGATCTTCTACATTTAGAGCCTTTGCATGTGTTTCATGAGTCTGAAGAGCACCTTATAGATTGCTTTCTGACATATGGACTGATATCTGACTTATGGACTTGATCTGGACTAGGCTGGGATGTTTTCTTAATGTACAATTACCCTTTATACAAAATTCTCTTATATACATATTCGTGTTTATAAATTTGGTTCTCTAGTCCACACAGACTAACACAAGTTGTTTGCAAAAAAATAATGGAAATAAAAAAGATAATGGAAATATACTTAGGGAGTTATTATATAAGCGTAAAGACTCACTGGAGATAATAACACTGGATTGTAAACTGCAACTTTGACTGGATTCTGTCCTAAGAAGCTACATCTTAGATAATCCACCAAATTTATTTATGAGCCTAATCATAAAAGGAGATTAAATTACCTAAAAGGAAATTTTCAAATCATGAAATACATGAATTTTTCAATTCTTTAGTCATTCCAATTGGGTTTCATTTCTGCTCTTCATAGGCTATACAATGCATGCATGCTGATATATCCTTGTGTTTTTTATTTATTTGTTTTAGATGTTGTGTCAGTCTGGGTAGACTAGAGGGAAAAAATTTCATAGACACACATATAGATATAAGGAAAGGGTTTATATACAAAAGGAATGTGACATTAAGAAGGCATCCCAATCCAGTCCAGTGCAAAGTCATAAGTCCGATATTAACCTATAGGTCCAAAATCAGTCTACAAAGTCTGCTTCCGACTCAGGAAGTCACAGGTCAGTGGGTGCAGAATTCTGGCGCTGCAGGGGTCTCCCCATGGCTCCTCGCTTCCAGGGCTCAGGGTCCATCAACAGCATGCTGCTCCAGCTTCAGTGGTATGACTCCATCAGGGAAAAGCTGTGTGGTCTCTCTGCCGGCTCCTCCAGCTTCTCGGACACTGCCATCTTGTTTTTTCCATGACTCATCACCTCTGAGACTAACTCCCAACAACTACGGAAGATAGCTTCTCATCTTCACGAGGGTAATATCGTGAGATTTCCCAAAAGTCTCAGGAGAAAGCCATGCCCACATAGAGACCTCATTGGCTACTCAATGGCTATCTCCAGATTAACAGGCTAGACTCCACCCCTACATTTCAATCATAAAATTAACAAAAGTACATGACTCCCACAGGTGTGATCTTCAGTTACTTGTGCAATCTCTTAATATGTGCTTGATACTGATTATTCAAATATTTAAGTTAACTCCTGGTTTCATGAGTTTAAGACTGAAATATTTTGCACTTTCCTGGAAATACTCTCCTAACACAACTCAATCAATTTATATATACACAAGAAAGAATTGAAATTCGTTTTTAGGAATCTTTTGAAACACTCATTTCAAACATAGAGGGTGTGTAGTTTACCCTCATTGAAGGGAATCATTTTCATGTACTTTGCTAGGAAATCCTACTGAACTTTCCTCTTTGTCATAGAATTGATTCTGACTGATAGTGACCCTATAGTGACCTCTGGGTCTCTACGGCTAGTAATTTTACAGGAGCCGAAATCCTCTTGATTTTCCAAGAAGTGGCTGGTAGTTTCAAACTTCTGACCTTGTGGTCAGCAGCCAACTTGTAACTGCAACTGGTTGCCCTCATTGTATTTCCACATCAAACTAACTGTCGTCGTATCAGTTCTCACTTATGGAGATTCCACACTATAAGATATGTGGGTCTCCAGGGTGTGAATTTATTATAATAGAAAGCCTCGTCTCTCTCCTTGGGAAGGTCTGGTAGTTTCAAGCTTATGACTATTATCTCAATCCATTATCCATGATGCCACCAAGGTTCTTGCATCCTTGTACATAGAGCAAAGCAAAATTAATTATTAGGGAGCTGATTCTGACTCACAGCTACACTACAGGAAAGGGTAGACATGCCCCTACGATTTTCAAAGACTGTAATTCTTTACAGAAGTAAAAAGTCTCCTCTTTGTCCCAAATAGTGCCTGGTTGTTTCAAACTTCTGACTCTGTAATTAGTAGTCCAACACATAAACACTATACCACCAGGGCTCTCTCATTGTACTTAGTGATGATATAATGAATATCATATGGTGGACAGGTATCATCCACACAGCCTGTGGTAGTTGCAGAATCTGTTGTCAATTTGAGACTTAAGGGTCAGGGGGTGGAGCTTAGCCTGTCAATCAAGTCGCAGCTTCATGACCTCATTTGGAGGTGCTAAGAGATAAATAGCTCCCTGGAGGTAGGACACACTCTCACTCCCTGCAAAACAGTACTGAGGACAAGCCTGATGGAACTCCACTGATGTAACCAAAGTCCCAGAGCTAGAGGAGCCACATGGAGGCACATGCTGGTGCTGAGATGCTTCTACCGTCTTTGGATCCACAAGACATTTCACCCACTGACCCATGATCTTCCTGTCTTCGGCCTCATTGCATGTGTTTCATGAGTCTGAAGGGGCATTTATAGATTAATATCAGACATATAGGCTAATATTGGACTTAGGGACTTTATCTGAACTGGCCTGGGATGTTTTCCCAATATTCTGTTGCTCTTATATGTAAAGCTCTGTGCTATACACATTTGAGTCTCCCTGGAGATTCTAGTCTACTCAGACTAACACACAGCCCATGAAACATGAGTAAACATTTTTCTGATATTTTCTGGTCTGAGCTAAGATCTATCTGACATCAGAAACAATCCCTTGTCCCATGTCCTCTTCTGCATCCACCTTGAACCTCTGGCAGATCCAGTAAATTATTGTCGCAACTGTTGCTGGATGGGCTTCAATAAAATGTTATTTGCATGTGATAATAGGGATATTTTTTCCATGATTTGACTATCATGTCGGGTCGCTTTTCTTTGGAATGGGTACAAATAGGAGTCTTTCCTAGTCAGCTGGTCAGTAACTATCTTCCACATTTCCTGACATAGGTGTGTGAATGCTTCCAGTTCTTCAGCAGCTTGCTGAAGCATTTCAGTTAGTAATCCGTCAATTCCTGGTGCTATGTTTTTGGCTAAGACTGTTGTGAAGCACAAACCTTTTCCTTCATGACCTTTTTTGTATTAGGCCAAGTCGACTAGGGAAACAAATCCTGATATACTCATATATGTGTAAGAGAGAGGTTTTTATCAAAGAATAAAAATTTTATTTAGAAAAATTCCAGCCCATTCAGATCAAGTCCACAAGTCCAATATTGACCATAAATCTTCTCCAGACTCACACAACACACACTGTGATGTAAAATTCAAGAAGATTACAGGTCAGTGGGTGCAAAGTCTTACGGATCCAATGGTGGTAGAAGCATCTCAGCACTGGTGTGGATCTTGTGTGACTCTACAAGAATGACTCTTCAACAGGAAGTTGAAGTACAGAGAGCAAGGATCTCACAGGGCTTGACAAGTCTCCATGTGGAATGTTAACACAAAGACAAGGCTAAGAGAAAGGAAGTTCCCAGAATCCTTATGAGAAGGACATATCATCAGGCTGTGACCTGATTGACAGGTTAAATTCTCCTGCTTCACTCTTAATACCCTCAAGTTGACACAGATTATATAACTACCATACCTTTGGTTTTTACTCATATGCTACCTCTTGAAATAGTTATATGTAGACTAGTTCTCTTTGGTACACTGATGATGTATATTCTTACAATTCTCTTTCAGTGCTTCCTGTATCTTTCAAAATTTTACCCGTAGTATCTTTGAATATTAGAACTCAAAGTTTGAAATTTCTATTTAGTTCTTTCAGTTGAGGAGATTTCTAAGCATGTTATTTTTCTTTAGTTTTCTCACACTGTGTCTTTGCACAGTTCATTACAATATTTTAGTTGTCTTCTCAATCTGTCCTTTGAAATTTTCACTTCTGCTTTTTACTTCATTATTTCTTCTGTGTCACTTAGCTACTCTATGATTAAAAACAAGTTTCAGACTCTCTGACATTAGCTTTGATCTTTCCTTTATTCCTATTTTTTAATAACTTTTTGCTGCATGTATGATATTCTTGATGTGATTCCACATGTCTTCAGGTTTGCTTATGTGTGTCAAATCTGTTTTTGAAATGTTCCTGAAATCCAGGTAAAATAGAATCAAGGTTACATATCGACTTTCATGAAATTGTATTAAATCTCTTCAACTTCAACCTGAACTTACATATGAACAACTTACATGTGATCTGTTCCATAGTCAGCCTCATCCCCATTATACCTGCTACTCTTTCATTGTCTATTCTCACAGATATAGTCAATTTGATTTCTGCGTATTTAATCTGGAGAAGACTGCATGCACATTTGTCTTGTGTAATCTTGGAGGAAAATTTTCTTGCAAAGTCATTGATCTTGAAAAATTCTATCACTAAGGGCATAGAGTTTATCCACTATGTCATTTCTATACCATGGTTATATTTTTCAACTACTGTATTATTCCAAACAATAATAACCAATACAATCTTCATTGCATGTTTGATCACCTTTTTACTGAAGCTCTTGATAGAATTCTTCTATTTCTTCACCACTACATTTGGTGGCTGTTGTATGTAGTTCAATGTTAGTAGTATTCATTAGAATTTCTTGAATGAGCATATACATAATCCTATCACAGACATCATTCCACTTCAAGATAGATCTTGAAATGTCCTTTTTGATAATGAATACAACGCCATTCCCTGAGTGCAGTAAATTCTATGATCTTCTGATTCAAAATGGTTGGATTAAGTCCATGTCAGCTCACTACTGCCTGGAATATCAATGAGTATGTGTTCAGTGTTATTTTTCTATAACTTCCAATTTCCCTAGAGTCAGTCTTTGCACATTCCAAATTATGGTTATTAATTTATGTGTGCAGCTGTTTCTCTTCATTTGGTGTTATGCACAATTCTCAAATCAAGGTTGCAAAGGCTTTAATATATCCATATCAGTATGGTTGGCTCTACTCTCAGAAGCCAACCCTTTCTCAGTCATAATTTGAAATTCTTTTGATCCGAAGGACTCATCTTCTGGCAGTATCTCAAAAAATATTCTGCTTCTTTTTATGAGGTTTTCAGTATGTGACAACATTTCAATTCTGTCCATATGGTTTTCAGTGTCTAATTCTCAGGAGTTAACAGCTTATTCCATCTTTGTAGGCTATTTTTAGTGTGGAAGCCCTGCTGAAACCTATTCAACATGGGTGACCCTGCTGACAATTGAAATATAGTGTCATAGCTTCTGGTAACACAGCAAACCCAAAGCACCACAGTGTGACAAACTGACAGACCAGTGGTGCACACACACACACACACACACACATCTCAATGACTAGCTTATGAACAGTAAAGAACATTATTCAGAGATAGTGCCAGATGATGAGCCCCTCAGTTCAGACAGCACTCAAAATATGGCTGTGGAAGCATTTCCTTTTCAAAGTAGAATTGACCAAAATGACATGGACTGAGTCAACCTTTGGGGAGTAAGACTTCAGAGTCTTTATTTGCTGATGAGGTATGACACAATATGAAGAGCAAAACAAAAGCAGCTGTAACATTTGTGGGTAAGTGGAACTCCAAATAAATGCAATACGAATCTAGAAAAATGAAAATCCTCAAAAGTAGAATGCGATGCATAGAGATCGATCTCCTATATATTGAGCTAGAAAGGACTGGTATTTCCCAATTTGAATTACAGCGTCCTATGGTTTCCTATGCTAGGAAAAAATACGCACTAGTAATAGAGTTGCATTCTTATTCAAAAAGGACATTTCGAGATCTATCTTAAAGTAAAATGCTGTGTGATTGGTTAATATCTATACACATACAAGGAAATAAACTCAGCACAGGCACCAAGAACTGTATGCATCAGCCACTAAAATTAATGTGGCTTAAATTGAAGAACTTACCCAATTTCCTTAGTCTGAAATTGATCAAAATGCATTTAAGATGCATTAATAATTACTGGCAGTTGAAATTCAAAAGTTGGAAACAAAGGATAAGGAACATTACTTGAAAAATGTAGCCTTGATGATAGAAATGAAGCTAGAGATCACAGGTCAGAATTTTGCTAGGCCAGTGACTTCTTCAAAGCCGATACATACATACATACATACATATATATATTAATTTATCGCTTTACTGGACACTCATGCATCACTTTCCATCATACTTAGTTCAATCCATAGTTGCATACACTGTGTCAAGCACCCCCACTTGCCTGTCCTCATCGACATTCTCCCAACATCTGACCCTCCATTTGGACCCTTGATATGGACCCCCCCCTTCCTTTCCCCTCCAACCTTTCCCCCCTCCCCCCAGTCCTCATTACTCTGCAATGATTATTGTTTTGCCATATCTTACACTGCCCGACATCTCCCCCTGCCCACTCTTCCCTACGTCTGCCCACCAGATAGGAGACAGTCCACAGATCCCCACAGCTGGCTTCCTTTCTCCACTCCACCCTCCCTCCACCCATCCAGCAACTTCACTCCCACCACTGACCCCAAGGGGTCCATCCACCCTGAGTTCCCTCATTTCCAGTTCCCACCTCCACTAGTGCAGCTCCTCCAGTCCAGCTGGAGCTGCAGGGCAGATTTGGGGCTGTGATGGTTTGGGAGGGGAAACCTTCAGGAAATAGAGGAAGGTTTTATGCTTCATTGCTACCTCACTGGCCCATCTCTCCCCCGTGACTCCCCTGTAAGGGGGTGTCCAATTGCCCACAAGTGGGCTTTGGGTCCCCACCCTGCTCTCCCCCTCATTCTTATTGATTTAATCCTTGTTCTTTGATGTTTGATGTCTGCTCCCTTCAGCCCCTTGTGATCACACAGGTGGGTGCGTTTCTTCTATGTGGGCTTCGCCATTTCTGCGCTGGATGGCCACTTGTTTACCTTCTAGCCTTTAAGACCCCAGCTACTTTATCATTTGGTGACTGGGCACCATCACTTTCCTCAGCTCTGTCTGCGCCTGCACCCTTTTGTCCTCAGCGATCATGACAGGATGGTGGGCACTTAACGATATATTTTTGATGTCTGATATATTTTTGATGTCTGATATCTTAACGATATCTTTGATGTCTGATAGCCTGGTTCTTTCCACTCCTCAGGGTCGCACAGGCTGGTGTGTTTCTTCTGTGGTAGTCCTTGTTGCACTGTTTCCTCATCCTCAGGCCTTTGAGGCCTCAGGCATTAAACCTTGATAGCCAGGTACCATTAGCCATCTTCACCACTCTTTCTCCTGCCCCCACTTGTCCTCATTGATCATCTCAGGAAAGTGCATAGACAGTAATATTAGTTTTTCCCTGTTCGATGCCTGAGGTCTGATCCTATTGACTCCTCTCAGCCACACTGGCTAGTGTGCTTCTTCTGTGTGGACTTCGGTACTTATCGGCTGACTCACTCAATGGAAGTCAGTATGGCAGAGAAAAGCTGGTGGAAAATGACCAACATGCCACACCCACATGGAGACAGACAGCGACAAAGGAAATCTTGGAAGACACACACCAGGGAAGCAAGGCGATCTGAGTCCCCAAAATGGACCAAATCAAGAAGGGAGCACTCCTGGGTGGACAGTCTGGAGGAGAGAACAACTGATCTGAGAGGTCCTAACAGCCATGGAGGGAGAGGGGCATGGACAGACTCAGGGATGGGAGGAACAACCAGTGGTCTGCAAACAGTGGGGAGGTTAAGGGGGGAGGCCCAATAGGGCCAAAGTAAATGTAATGTACCAGAGAGGAAGTTGTGAAACTCAAATGAAGACTGACCACAAAAGAGGGATGGGAGGAAGGCAGAAGGAAATAGAGGAAGGAATGAGAAGGCAAAGAGCACAAGAAGGCAAAGAGGTCTAAACACAAGCATCTATGGATGTAATAATAATTATCCTTGAAAAGGTGGGAATAAATTCAGGAACATATAGTTATAGGCTTAGTACTAAGGCAGCAGCTGGACCTTGGGCCCCCACCCAATCACTCCCTCAGTGCAAGAACATTTTGTTCTATGAATCTGGCCATGATGCTCACCAGCCCAGTATGATCACTGAAGTCAAATAGGTGCATAAGTGAATGTGGTGAAGAAAACGGATGGCACCCAGATAACAAAAGATATAGTCTGGAGGCCCAAAGCCTGAAGATAAACAGCCAACTAGCTGATATATTTTTCAACAATACAAATACACTTATATTACACTGGGTTGTCAAGGGAAACAAATTGACACTCATATGTGTAAGAAAGAGCTTTATATCAAGAAGTAATCTTAGATCAAACAGACATTCCAGCAGAGTTCAACTTAACTTCCTTGACCCCATGCTAACAGGAGCCCTCATTAGACTCATGTAAGTGCAGGTTGATGATACAGAAAGACAAAGCAGGATGCAGGATGATCATAGACCAGTGAGTGAAGCATCTTGGGTATCCAGGGTAAGTGGAAATATTGCAGTGTGCCTATAGCTCTGAGAATTTGATGGAACTTCATGGGGCCATCTCTGGAGGCAGGCCCAGAGTCCCAAAAAGCAGGAAAATGAAGGGAGAAAGGGAGGAGAGGGGTCCCTGGTGTCTATGTCATTAAAAGGCCATGCCTCCCAGGAGGCATCAGTGATCAGGCTGTGGAGTGATTGACAGGTTGGATTTCACTTCTACACAAATGCAAGCTGACAAAGTCTGTCACAGTCCACCCCTAGTCATTTTGACACATGTGCACAGCCCCCTTATCCATACATAATCTTTTAAAAAGAGCAATGATAAAATCATGTTTACACCTAAATGATAAATATAAAACCCCTACAAACAAAAGTGCTCCAGTCACATTTAGAACTTACATTCTATTAGAGAACAAAACATAGTCTAAATCTAATGATTGCAATTTTGTGAACACTCCCACCTTAACCGTATAATCCTAACATCTTCCCCTACCCATAAAAGTTTGTAAGCCATCCACTTCATGTCTTTATCCACTGCTACGTCATTTTGAGCATATACTTCCTAACTATATATTTCTGTCTCCCCAAATGCTTTGAGAGATAAGCATGTGTTTTAAGTAAAGAGTCCTCATCCCAATTGGAAACTGCATCTATAAGCAAAGTTCAATATAAAGCAGTCGAGCATCAATCAAATCAGCAAGCAAGGTGCACTGGCTCACATGTTCAAATATCTTCTCTTCATTTTGTTGAAATCTTGTCAACTCAGATCTGACCATTCCAAGTTATATCAAATGGGCACCATAGCAAGCTGGGGATTCCCCAAAGCACCTTCCACACTTCAGACTACTTGCGCCTTGACAAATCCTCAACAAACCTGCCTCCCTCCACCTAGGTCACACTATAGGGTGTAATTCTGCTCAACTTTTTACATTGCAGATTAGCCAGCCGACATTTTTCCCTCTTGAATTCCCTGTAAACCAAGTCCATTGGTATCATTGACCAAAATCAACCCATTTCTTATTGCTGCATTTCCCACTCTTCCACTGAACATGTGGTTACAATTGGCCACCAAATAAGGATATCAGACTGCCCCCAAGCTCCATTGAGCATTCAGTCCCAATTTGCACAGACTTTTCTAACCTAGGCATATCCACTAGCAAACTGGTTGCTCAAGATTCAAAAACAATCTCTCAATACTTCTAGTTGCAAGCCTTTTCAAATGCAAATGTAATGAAACTCAAGAAGCTGAGTGAGGCTCACCTTTTTAAGCTCTCTATCTTGGTTCCAACAGAAAGATATTTCCTCCAGGCAATTTCTAATGTTTCTCTTAAGAGTTACAATTGTAAAGGCTGAAAGTTGGCAGGCTTAGAGGCTCTTTCTAATCATTAATCTTTAATACTTAGTCTTATCACACTCTATGTCAATAACAGTAAGTAGGAAAAATCAATATAATCTTTGTGCAGTCAGATCCTAAAGGCAATTTTAAAAAGTCATTTTATTGGGGGCTTGCACAATTCTTATCACAATCCATAGATTCATCCATTCTCTCAAGCACTTTTGTACATATGTTGCCATCATCATATTAAAAGCATTTTCTTGCTACTTGAGCCCTTGGTATCAGCTCTTCAATTTTTCCCTCCCCCCATCATCCCTCATGCACCCTTGATAATTATGAATCATTAGTATTTTTTCATGTGTGATGGTGGGGGAAAGGAGGGGCCGATCTCAATGACCTACTATAACCCCCTCCCAGGGGAATGGATGACAAGTGGGTAAAGGAAGACTTCGGACAGTGCAAGATAATTCTTTTTTTAATTTAAATCATTTTATTAGGGGCTCGTACATTGTTTTAACAATACATAAATAAATATACTATGCCAAGCACATTCACATGTCTGCTGCCGTCATCATTCTCCAAACATCCACCTTTTCCCTTGAGCCCTGGGTATTGGCTTTTCCAACCACCTCCCCCCTCCACTTCCCCTGTTCTCCCTCCACCATCAACCCTCAATAATTTATAAATTGTTATTGCTCTGTCATATCTTACCCTGCCCGACACCTCCCTCAGCCCACTCCCCTGAAGCCCGTCTTCCAGACAGGAGGTCATATGTAGATCCTTGCAGTTGGTTCTGTCTCTCTACCCCACCTCCTCTCCACCCACCCAGTAGTTCCAATCTAACCACCAGCCCGAAGGTGCTCACTCATCCTGGTTTCCCCACATCTCCAGCGCCCCGTCCACTAGTGTACCTTTTCCAGTTCATCCGGATTTGCAAGGTAGAGTTGGGACCATGATGGTTGGGGGCGGGGAGGAAGACCTCAGGAACTAGAGGAAACATGTATGCATCACCACTGTCTGGCTGCACCTTGACTAGTCTGTCTCCTCCCTGTGACTCCCCTGTAAAGGGGTGACCAATTGCCTTCCAGTGGGCCTTAGGTCCCCACCCTGTTCTTCCCTTCACACCTAATGAAGTGATTCCTGTTCTTTGATGCTCGATACCTGCTCCCTTGGCCCCTCTTGATCACACTTGCTGGGGTACTTCCATGTGGACTTTGCTGTCTCCGTGCTGATTGG
>PVJH01042016.1:0-14505 GCA_004026705.1 Nesogale talazaci | reverse complement strand
ACTCTTTACCAACCTAAGACAGGCCATGGTGACATTAGAAGGCCATTGACCGATGACGGTAAGGACTGAGTGTGTGTCCTGACAACCTAAGACAGGCGGAGTTCCCGGGAGGATATTACTTGAAAAAATAAAAAAGGGGGACCTGTCAGGAGCCATCCAGCCCGGACATGCTTGACCTGGCTACAGGCCGGATATGCCTGAACTCTGTTGCAGTTTGTTGCCTGGGGTTTGTAGTTTGTTGCCTTTGTAACTGTAAACAGCCCTGGCCTCTGAAGCCTGACTTGCAGCTGTGCTGCCATTCACTTGTTAATTTTGAAGATCACGATATGCTAATTGCCTAAGCTTGCTTGTCCTATAAAACTGGCTTACTTCTCCCAAATCAAAAAAAAAAAAAAACCCCACCCCACCCCAGAAAAGATGTAACTACTGACATAACGTATGTATGTATGTATACATTATGATTAGAGCTGTATGAGTCCCCAATAAAATGATTTTTGAGGAGAGAAAAAAAAAAATAAAATAAAATAAATAAAATACTGAAAGGCATTCCAAGAAGCAAACTGCTTCAAGTTCTGTGCATCACCGTGTGGAAGTGGCCAAAAGACGGGGGCACGTATGAGAGGGCCCAAGTTTCTAGTAAAATGGAATTAAAAGACAATGGCATTTCTCCACAGACTTTTTAACAGTTGTCTTTTGTTTGTTTGTTTGCTTGTTTGTTTGTTTGTTTTAGGGGGGGGCATCACTGCCCTCTGGTGGTGGGAGTAGGAGGCCCAGCCTTTGCTCTGTGGAGCTGGACTCGAACCGCCATCCCAGTGGGCTGCAGTCCCGCACACAACCACTACGCCACTGGGGCTCAGCCCCTCCACAGACTTTTTAATTAGTAATTCTTTACGCAAAATTATCAGCAGCATTTAACTATAAATATATGAGTACAACATGCTTTTATATTGACAAAAGATGCCAAGAGAGCAGGATGTAGATTTCATTACTTAGAATAATTTTTTGTTTGGGGGGGGGGGGCATCACTGCCCTCAGGTGGTGGGAGTAGGAGGCCCAGCCTTTGCTCCATGGAGCTGGAATTGAACCTCCATCCCAGTGGACCGCAGTCCCGCGCACAACCACTATGCCATCAGGGCTCAGCTACTTAGAATAATTTTATTACCGAAAGAAAACAAACTATTTTCCACGGAAAACCAGTGTGTTTGAGTCAGAAAACTTTTCAAGGAGCCTATTTTTTTGTTTTATGTAATATTTAACTTTTCTTGCAAAGATTTAGTGTAGTATTTGCTTACCTTTTCCTACGTATCTAACTTCAAACCCTTTTAAAAAATTTACAAAAAAAAAAGACCTGATATAGATAAAACCACCTTTCATAATATTACTTACTCATCATAAATTTCTTTCTGCAAATCTTTGGCAAAGTCAAACAGCTGTGCAATTGAAAGCAATGACACATGAAATTCTGCACCTACAATGCAAACAGCAAAGGGGGAGAGGGGTTAGTACCAATAAGCCTCTAAAAGGATCGTTTCACTTCCATGAGTAGTCTTCATTTTTTTTTGGAGTGTTATTCTTATGATGTAGTAAAGTTTAAAATTTTGGAATTTTTCAATTGGAAGGTAGTACTCTAACATTAACAAAGCCCCACTACACAAATGAATGCCATTATTAACATTTCAGAATATTCCTCAGTTTTGTTTAGTCTAACCTTAAGGAACTTAATCACCTATTCAACTCTCCACATGAGTTTAAGTAGTCAATAAAAGCTGAAATGTTCTACCAATGAAACTCACAACTTTTTTCTAGTTCTTTCATGCTTATCCCCCTCCACCATGACCCCAATTCTACCTTACAAATCTGGTAGACCAGAGCATGTACATGGGTACTGGTAAGTGCACACAACACAGGGAATCTGGACACGTAAACCTCACAGGACCAATAATGAGTGCTGATAATACCAAGAGGGAAAGGGGAAGGTGGGGAAAGAATGGAGGAACTAATCACAATGATCGACATATAAACCCCTCCTAGGAGGACGGACAATAGAAATGTGGGTGAAGGGAGACAAGGGTCAATTACAGGGATCTACATATAACATACTCTCTGGGGCATGGCCAACAGGGAAGTAAGTGAAGGGACACATTGGACAGTGTACGATATGAAATAACAATTTGTAAGTTATTAAAGGTTCGGGGGGGGGTGGAATATGGGGAGATGGAGCTGGGGGCCTAAGTGGAGGGAGGATGTTTTGAGAGTGATGATGGCAACAAGTGTACAAATGAGGTCTGCATACAATTGATGTATGTATGGATCGTGAGGGGAGGTGTATGAGCCCCCAATAAAATGATTCATTTTAAAAAGGGGGGGAGGGGAAAGAGGAGCTCTTTTTTTGTTGTTTGGAAATGAATGTGGCAACATGTGTGCAAATGTGCTTGATACGATGATGTACTGAATGTTATAATAGCTATAAGAACCCCCAATAAAATTATTTAAATTTTTTAAAAAAGAAACTAAATGTTTAGAAAATAATTATGTACAAATATTCTTGATAAAATTGATATATTTTTTGTTATAAGAGCTGTAAAAATTTACCAATAAAATTATCTTTATTGGCTGAGGCCCGGTGGTGTAAGTGGTTGAGTGCGGGACTGCGGCCCGCGGGCTTGGTGGTTCAAATCCAGCAGCATCTCTCCAGAGCAGCGCTGGGTAGGGCCGAGGATCCCCAGTGGGCAGTGATGCCCAAAAAAAACAAAAAAACCACCAAAAAATTATCTTTATTAAAAAAAGACCTTATGGTAGTTACACAATCTAGTGCCTATTTGAGACCATTAAGAGTGAAGGTTTAGCCTATCAATCAAGTCCAGCTTGAAGGCCTCATTTGGAGGCGCTGCAGAGATGAATAGCTCACTGTAGGTGAGACCCACATATGGACACCTATGCATATGCTAACATTCTTCCACTAACAGTGGATCCACAAGACTTTCCACTCACTGGCCGGTGATCTTCCTGCGTTTGGCATCAATGCTTGACTGTGTGGGTCTAAAGAGGAATTTATGAACTATTATCTGATATGTGGGCTAATATCAGACTTATGGACTTGATCTGGACTGGGTTGGGATGTTTCTTAATATATGATTGTCTTTGGAAAAAAAAGACATGAAAAAAATAATTTATAAATTATCAAGTGCTCATGAAAGAAGGGGAAGTGGGAGGAAATAAGCTTATACAAAGGGCTCAAGTAGAAAGAAAATGTTTTGAAGTGATGGCAGCATATGTACAAATGTTCTTGATACAATGGATGGATTATGTATGGATTGTGTTCAGAGCTGTAAAATGATTTTTTAAAACAGAAACATTCAATTATATATTAATATAGAAAGTGCACTTTTCGCAAAAGAAACAGGACGTGATCAGTTTTAAAATACCTACCTTTAATGATGCTCACGGAGTTTTTGTAGATGATTCGTGCCAATTCACCACTCAAGATTTCTTCAGAATAATCAAGATTCTCCTAAAGAGTGTTACATTGAAAGTCACTTAAAAAACAATGGCATGAAGCAGAAAGAGCCCCACCATGAGAGTTAACAGTTCTGAAACCATCTGTCCCATGTGACCTTTAACAAATCACATCCCATCTGGGGCCAGTTCCCTGACCGAGCAGCCTAACAAGATTACTGATCTCCAAAGTAATCTCAAGCTTCTGGAAGGCCCACAAGATCTCAGTTTCCTTGACAGAATTGAAGTATGGAATGTTACAAGGGCCGTAAGAGCCCCAATAAAATGATTGGGAAAAAAAAAATCATAGTTTTTTGTTTTTTCATTTTATTAGGGACTCTTACAAAGCTTGTCACAATCCATACATCACTTGCATCAGGAGAATCTCTACTTATGTTGCCTTCATGCTTTTCTAGACATTTACTCTGTACCGGGTCCTTGAGTATCAGCTCCTCTCTTCCCCCCTCCACACCCTCACCTCAGAACCCCTTGATAGATTGTACATTGCTATTATTTTCATCTCTCACACTGACCCGCTATCTCCCGTCCCCCATGTTTCCTGTTGTTCTCCCCCAGAGACGGGAGTGTGGCTATGTGTCGATCACTGCGGTCTCCCTTCCCATTCAGATGTAGACAAGATCAGGTGGTATGTGTCGTGCTTACCCTTCTGTGTAAGGTGTAATCTAGGGGAAAAAAAAGCCTGAACCAAAGAATCACTATGGCAGGCGATATTAACAAAATTTCTTCTTCAGCGACAATATTTTAAAACTTACTCTTTTCTTAAAAAAAAAGCAAAAAGCCACCAAAAGGAGGCGGCTACGAAGCACGTAAACTTCCTCAGCCTCCTTCAATCTACGACTTGGTTTATTGAAATCACTTGATTTAATGAAATCATACTTAAAAGTAAGTTTAGTCATGCCATCAGTAAACATATTGGGCTGAGCCCCGGTGGCGTAGTGGTTGTGCGCGGGACTGCGGCCCACTGGGATGGAGGTTCGATTCCGGCTCCCAGGAGCAAAGGCTGGGCCTCCTACTCCCACCACCTGAGGGCAGTGATGCCTAAAAATAAAAATAAAAATAAAAAAAAAACATATTGTTGGGAATAAGGGGGGGGGGGGGTCTGTCAGAGCATAGCCCCAAAACCTATCTGGTGACAAAGGGACATCCCCTCACAAAAGGGTGACAAGGAAAGGACGTGTCAACCAGGGCACAGTAAGGTACCGATGAAAGACTCAATATTCCTCTGGTCCTTGAGGCTTCTTCACCCCCCACTATCATGACCCCTGTCCTGCCTTTCACTGTGGGCTAGACCAGAGCATGTGCACAGGTACAGATCAGAGCTCAGGACACCCAGAATCCAGGTCAGATAAACCCCTAAGGAACAGAAATGGGAGTAGGGATTATCAGGAGGGTAGAGGAAAGTGGGGAGAAGAAGGGGAAGAAAGCCCGGGGGAAGGGAGACAGTAGTTGGTGTAAAATATGAAAATAATTATCATTTATCAAGGGGTCACACGAGTGGGATGGGGGAGTGAGGGTAAGAGGCACTGACAGCAAGGGCTCAAATAGAAAGTAAATGTTTAGAAAATAATGATGGCAATATGTACAAATAGTTTAATACAATTTATGTATGAATTGTTATAATAGCAAAATTATCTTTTTAAAAAATTCTTAGGATCAACTGAGTTAGTTTAAATGTCTATTTTTATAATTAAGAACATTTAAAAAAAAAAGAAAATTTAAGCAGGGCTGAGCCCCGGTGGCACAGTGATTAAGTATAGGACTGCGGCCCATAGGGTTGGGAGTTCAAATCGAGCAGCAGCTCTCCAGGAGCAAGGCTGGGTCTCCTACTCTTACCAGGGGGCACTGATGCACACACGCACACGCGCGCGCACACACGCACACACACACACACTCAAAGAACATTTAAGCAAATCAACTCTGATTATCTGACATTTTCAAAATGTAGCATTAAATTTGGGGGGAAACCATATTGCCAAGACTTTTGTTTTCTTATTTCTAAACAGGTTGAAAATAACTACCACGTAGTTAAGAAGTGACAATAATACACTAGGGCTTACCACTTCCATCTTGGCTTTTTCAAATTCTTGTTTTTCTTTCCTCAGTTTCTCAGCATGCATCAGCTCCATCCTAAAGTACTGCAGAAGACACATGAACTGAAGGGTTTTTTTAATCAAATATATACAACATACTATTTTTTGGGGGGGGGCAGGGGGCAGCATCATTGCCCTCAGGTGGTGGGAGTAGGAGGCCCAGCCCCACTGCTGGAATTGAACCTCCGTCCCAGTGGGCCGCAGTCCAGCGCACAACCACTACGCCACCGGGGCTCAGCCCAGAATATACTATTTTTTTAACGACAAATGTTACACATGGCAGCTGGAAGGTGACTTTATTTCATACCATTACAAAACTGGCTGGCAGTGACAAGGTGTGATTAAAAATATTATGCTCTCAAGGAGCATTTTGAAGATATGGGTCAGATATCTTTGAAAAGTTCTTTTAAAATATATCAGGCGACAACAAGGTTAACTGGCAATATAAACGTCCACAAAGACAATGGTCTACATCCTCCGGTAATGATGAGAGACTGGAGTCTTAAAAACTTGTGAGCATCACAAGATGGGAAGGGTGGGGGGAAGGCAGGGGGAAAAAGAGGAGCTGATACCGAGGGCTCAATAAAGTAAATGTTTAGATAAGAATGATGCCAATAGGTACAAATGATGTATGGATTGTTATAAGAGCTGTTAAGGGGCTGAACCCCCGTGGCGCAGTGGTTGAGTATGGGACTGAGGCCCAATGGCTTGGTGGTTCAAATCTAGCAGCAGCTCTCTAGCAGCAGCAAGGCTGAGCCTCCCACTCCCACCAGAGGACAGTGATATCCGCCCCCCCCCCCAAAGAGCCCCCAATAAAATGAACTTTAAAAAAACCAAACACATTTGAGCAGTCATCTAAGGTGTGACTATAGGTCTCCTCTTGTCCAAAAGAAAGAATGAGGACGCAAATTGAAAGCACGTTAAAACCATGAGCTCAACGGAATGGACTAATGGCCCATCGGAACATGAGCATCCACAGCCTTGAGACTCAAATGAGAAGGTGGGTGGCTGGCCACCACTGCCAACTGTTCTAAATGGGATCACATCAGAAGGTCCTGAAAGGGGTGGCGGGAGATAAAACAGAACTCATAATCACACAAAAAAACCTGACCTACTGATTGAATGGAGGCTGGTGGAATCCTCCCAAAAATACGGCACTTAGCCACCTCTCACGTCTAGAACTGAACTCAAATCCAAGGTTCAAACATCAATCAGATAAGACACATCTATGAGAGGTACAATAACACTGTTGAAGCATGCACACCTTGGAAAAATTTGCTATCAAACGGAAGCCTGTACCCAAGGACACAGTTTAAAAAAGTTAGGAAGGAAGAAAGAAAATGAGAAACACAGGGAGGAAGTGAGGTTTAAGTGATGTTCCTTTCCAGAGATTACAGTGACATGAAACAAAATGGGTATGAACTGTGGAATGGAAAACTGGCTCTCTAAATACCAAGTTCACAAGAAAAGTTGTTTTTAAAATTAAGTGAGGAGTCGCTGCTGAGACTGGTTACATACAAACATAGCATGGGATCTGGTTGCTGGTTTTCTTGGAGGTTTATGACATGACTTCATGGGACATCCAGTAAACTGATCCAGGAATGTGTGTAGTTTCTGCTCTGCCTCTTAGTTCACTTCCCAGGGCCTGAGTCCTTCAAAGCCTGTAAGCTGTCATTCAATGCACAACAACTGGTCTTTACTCCCTTGGAGCAACAGAAGGGGACTGGGAATAAGAGGAAGCCCAGTATATGGGAGACTGACCCCATAAACGTTGTGCCGTGATACCAGTACAATATGTTCAGCGCCCATTACTAAACGGAGCCCTGGTGGTACACTAGGCTACGTGTTCGGCTGCAAACTACAAGGTCAGCAGTTTGAAATAAGTTTGAAATCACCGGGAGAAAGATGAGGCTTTTCTACTTATGTAAAGATTTATACTCAGGGCTGAGCCCCGGTGGCGTAGTGGTTGTGCGCGGGACTGCGGCCCACTGGGTTCGTGGTTCAAATCCAGCAGCAGCTCTCCAGGAGCAAGGTTGGGTAGTTCCCAACACCACCAGAGGCAGTGATGCCCCCCCATAAAATATTAATTTTAAGAAAAGAACAAACTTTAACATTTTATACTCTTAAAATTGTCCACCTTTCCCTAGGAGGCTATCTGTAAAGAAATGATGTTCAATACCTAAGAAAGATTTCATAAATAAAAGTATAAGTGCAAATATTAGAAATGAAATGCCAAACAAGAGGAAAAAAAATGATTGTTGACACAGGAGTAAAATAGCTATCATTGCTTGGTTATGGCTCACAACAACTCTCTTATTCTACCCTTACACTACCACTGTTAGGTAGCTAGAAGCATAACTAGGGGTGGTCCCTCTACATGCCAAAGCCTCCCTCGCCACTTACAGGAAGGCAGAATCTTCTTAAGGTTACAGGGCATGTTGACATTCAGGTCTTTGAGACAGAAAGACAGTACACCTGGGTGGGACCCCATCCAGGCCAGGTTGGCTTAATTCAATCAAAGAAGTCAACCAGTACTGTCCACCAGGGTTCCCAAAAGGGAAGCGGGAGGTGGGGGTGGTGCGCACATGGGCATAGCTCTCCCCTCTCTCCTGTGTTCAGTTTACTGTAACTCCTGAAACTGCTTCTGTTCTTTATTTTTAAAAAACCCCACTTGGATCACAAACCAGGCTTCGGTGTGAAGCCAAGGATCGAGGTATTTCTCAAACTAGAAATCTAACACCACCACCGCAAAAACAGGGCACACAAAACAAAATGCTACAAGAAAAGGCATGCAGTGTGGCTCCTGCTGCCTGCAGCGCATCCCACCTTTGTCCCCTCTCTGTGTTCTCACTTTTCTGACCATGTTCCCTGTTTCCTATAAGCCCATATTACTTTCTCAAGTATAAAAACACAAAATAGTCCCTTTAAAAAAATGTAGCTATGAAAACGGATCATCTGGATTATAGACTCTTTTGGGGTCTACAAGGCAACATGCTATTTGTAATATTTTCTTATGAATACATAAGAATCTTAAGTTCCAAAAAAAAAAATCTTAAGCTCCTGTTTTACCTTGTAATACAATACAAATAAACAAAAGCTCTTTGAATATCCAGTAATATGGAAGATTTAATGAAGTTCTGTCTTGTTTTTTTTTTTTTTGGGGGGGGGGGGCCATAACTTCCCTCTAGTGGTGGTGGGAGCTACCCAGCGCAGCTCCTGAGAGCAGCCGCTGGATTTGAACCAAGCCACAGTCAGGCACTCAACCACTTACGCCACCGGGGCTCAGCCCTTAATGAAGTTCTAAGATCAAAAAGTTTGGCTACTATTGTCACAGATCAATGAGTACTAATATAAAACCACAGTTCATATATAAATGCAAAGTAGTATGCAGAATAATACCATTTTAAAGTAATAAAATTAATGTTGTAAAGGCTTACATTATGCATAAATGGATAGGTGATTAAGTCTCTAAGTAATTTTCCAGCTTATTTTCTCTATGTAAATATTTTCTATCTACAATAGATTTCAACTACATTTGGTAATAGGCAACATATATATTTCCATTTTTTAAAAAATACAAGGATGGGGATGCCATTATGACCTCAGCTAATGGTCTCCCTCATCAGGACAATGCATCTTTTTTTTTTTTTTAGGCATCACTGCCCTCAGGTGGTGGGAGTAGGAGGCCCAACCTTTGCTCCTGGGAGCCGGAATTGAACCTCTATCCCAGTGGGCCGCAGTCCCGCGCACAACCACTACGCCACCGGGGCTCAGCCCAGGACAATGCATCTTTATCCTTGTCCTGTTTAAGTGTTAATAAATATTCGCCTTCAACTATTAAACCATATAATATAAAAATATGAGCATTTATGAAAGTCTCCCAAAGCATATAAACTCCTGCAATAGATGACTTTTTTTAGCAGGGAAGATGACATTTTTATTTTTATTTTATTTATTTTGTGTGTATGGCCTCACTGATCTGGTGGGAGTAGGAAGCCCAGCCTTGTTCCTGGAGAGCTGCTGCTGGATTTGAACTGACATTTTTATTTTTGACGGGGAGGGTGGGGGGTGGAATATGGCTTCTTATACTACCATACCATTCTCACTCCCACTGGGTCATTGTCGATTCAGAGACCTTATAGGACAGGCTAGAACTGCCTTTGTGAGTTTCCAAGATTTTAAAGATTTTAAGTGTGTCCAGAAGTACAAAGTCTTGTCTTTCTGCCACAGAGCAGCTGGTAGTTTTGAATGCCAACCTGGTGGATCAAAGACCAATGCATAACCACTATACCCCCTGGACTCCTGGCTTCTTTTAAATTTCTCAATTAAAGAAACACAGGTAACAAAGGGAGTGCTAACAGAACTTGAAAAAAAAAAGAAGGACCAGGCTATAATATAAATGCACCGTTAATTGCCACAAGTCAAAAATACAGATGACTTCTATAAAACCTATTGACATAAAGACCTATGATTTTTTCCCTTTTCCTTACACGTGGCTGTGGTTTCATATGAGGACTAAAGAGCAACTGAAAATGGGTTGAGTTTCTAAAAATACACCATTATTAGCTTTTGTGTTTCTCTCAAGAGCCCATCCTCCAGCAGAGAATAAATAGCCCAAGATGATAAGAAAGTACTCAGGAGGTACTACTCTCAAGGAGACAAACGACAAAGAAGAGTGGAAGAGGAAGTTTTTTTTTTTAATGCAACACTAGGAAAACAGAGATGGCTGAACTCCTAACAAGGACCGGTGTGGTCCCCTAGTGGACAAATATAAGGATTACAATCTCTCTAAACCTGAAAGTTGCGGGCTGAGGCCTGGTGGCATAGTGGCTGTGCGCAGGACTGCGGCCCACTGGGTTGGAGGTTCAATTCCAGCAGTGGGGCTGGGCCTCCTACTCCCACCACCGGAGAGCAGTGATGCCAAAAAAACAAACAAACAAACAAAAAACCTGAAAGTTGTACAAGGTCAACACCAGTGGGCATTTCTCCACCTCCTCCTCCTGCTGGACTCTGCTTTTCCCCAGAAGCTGTCACACACTTATCCCTAGTCTCCATACAGTGAAGTCTTCTTCAGAACTGGCAAACTTATTAAAGGAATAGATGAAGCAACTTCCAAAAGTGCATGAAAAAAAAATGGAATTAATACTCGGAACAACTCACTGCCCTGGAGTCGTTGCCAACACACGGCAGGCCTGAAGGACAGGGTAGGACTGCCCCCCCTTGGGGCTTCTGAGGCTGGTAGCTTTACAGGAGTAGAAAGCCTCATCCTCTCCCACAGAGTGCCAGGTGGTTTCAAACTGCTGACCTTGTGATTAGCAGCCCATTGTGTGACCACTTCGGGCTCCAGAATTAAAAGATAACAGAATTTTCCACAAAATGCTTAACGTCCTCACACATCGCCAGAGAATCAGACTAAGAAAAGTGCAAAATTAAAGAGCTGATAAGTAAACCCCTACCTACTTCACAATAAAGAGCTGAGGGGGACAGAAAGAAGACTCAACCTGAGACCGCCCAGTCTCCTTGTAGGCACTCACTTCCTGAAAAAGCTTTGGGCACTCCGGGTGAAAGCGCAGCGCGCGAAGGAAGAGCTGTCTCGCACTCTCTGAAGACAAGCGCTCTTCCATCTCCCATTTGGCCGCCATAATCCACAGAGCTATAAACAGAGACAATCAGAGGCTTCATTTCAATCCACATAAATCAGTCAGATTAGAAAAAGGCCAATAATTCAATTTTAATACTTGAGAAACTTTTTTTAAAAGTCTTGCTTTTTTTTTTTAATTTAAAGGGAGGCAATACAGAACAAGGGGTTTCCAGTGGCCACCTATCAAGTTTTATTACTCTAAGTTGTCTTAAAAAGCATCCTGAAGCAAACAGGTTAGATTCTGTTCAATCTAGAGGACAGGTACATAGGTGCTATTCATGTACCTCATTAAATCTAAGAACATAAACATTTAAAGTGATAAACCAAGTTTAAAGTGAGAATGCTGGGGCTGGGAGAACTATGTCTTAGGATAAATAAAACTAGATTATTTTTATCTCTATCTTAAATTGGCTTTCCTCTTCTCTGTGTATTTGAAAGTTAAGTGAAAAAATAAATTTGATTGCACCTGTGCAGATTAAAGTGTTGAAAACTGTTTGCCTTTCGACTTATGAGAACTTAGCCTTGAGTTAAATCCTAGCCCTTTCCCTAAAGATTTAATGAAGGTCAGCTATATTATTCGGCAAGAGCAGCCCTGGTGTAGTGGTCACACACTGAGCTGCTAAGCTCAGGTCAGCAGTGCGAAAACACTAGCTTCTCCTCCTTCACTGCGGTGAAGAAGTACCGTTCAGAAATCCACAGGGGCAGTTCTCTTCTGCCCTGTAGGGTCACTATGGGTCAGAATGGACACTGGTTTGGGATGTTATTCAGCTAGGGTAAAAATGAACCCTCGTTGCAATCTACATCTGGATTGGGAGGACTGTAAACGATGGAAGGCCCTGGCTTGGAGCTTAGAGCACGGCTTCCCTGAAACTTGGGGAAGGCTCTCACTAGGACCCACCCATGGGCTTCTAAGTCAGAATGGCTCCCTCAGCCATTCGGGTTCCAGGCCTTCACACCTCGGGAACTGCTTCCAAACTGCTAAGAGTCTGCAGAACAAGCACACTTGTACCCTTCTGAGTCAGCTGGGGTCTCACAGCCTATTTGGGTTTCGTGTAGTATGAAATCTGGTTTGGATACTTGTGCCCTGTGAGTAGGCACGGCACTCCACTAAAAAAGAATGGGACAGTACCACACAACAAGTCTTTCCCTTATAAAACATGAGCATCAACCTTTGTGCCAGGGACACTGATCAATATTAATATTTCCCTTCAAGCTTTTGAAACCCCTCAGATGTTGCCCGTCTCCAAACAGAAAGTTCCTGAAGAGACTGTATCATCAGCTGAAAACAGCAGTCCTTGTCCAGACACCTGACTAAGAAAAAGCTATTTAGCAACAAAAACTGCCATAGCTTAGGGCTGAGCCCCAGTGGCGTAGTGGTTGTGCGCAGGACTGCGGCCCACTGGGACGGAGGTTCAATTCCAGCAGTGGGGCTGGGCCTCCTACTCCCACCACCGGAGAGCAGTGATGCCCACCCCCCCAAAAAAAAAAACTGCCATAGCCAACTGCCTAAGTCAAGTCTTCAAAACAATTCCTCTTAAGTTTATAAAGTAAAATAACATCCCAAATGGCTAACTCTAAAAAAACAAACAAAACTCTGCATCATCAGATCAATGACAACTCTCAGCGACCCTACAGGACAGGAGAATTGCCCTGTGAGTTTCGGAGACGGGACCTTTTATGGAAGTAGAAAGCTCGGGCTTTATCCCATGGAGCAGCTGGTAGTTTTGAACTGCAGACCTTGTAATCGCAGCCCAAAGCATAACCACTAAGCCGCAAGGATCTAAATAAAGTTTTTAAAAGATGATGGTCTCACCATACCTGGCTTGTTTGAATGAATGGCCAACATGGCAGAGAAGACCTTGCTAAGTTGAACTTTGCTAGTCTGTAAAAGAGGAAGAAAACGTGTTATATCCTCCTCAGTGAAATCGTTGCTATTAATCTCTAACCAAGCTGTGCTGTACGCTCATCAATTATAAAATCCAGTGGAGTGAGCTGTTACTGCTAGAGCACAGCAACAAAAAGAGACACAACCATTTTCCTTTGACTTAAACCACCAAACATATCACTCACCCTCACTGAACATATACATGTAACATTTTCAACTGACATGAAAGTCATTCATAAAAACTAATTCGGATATACAAATGCTATTATAGTGATGTCAAACCTTCTTGAATTCTGCTTTACTTGTGCACCTTTGAAGAGAGCCAGCTGTTACCAGACCAACAGCGTGGCATTCAGTTAACTGAGGATGAGGCTTAAAAGGCAACAAAGGGAAAGAAAATAAGAGGGAACAAGACGTGCTTTCAATACTCACCCATTTTTTACAAAAGACTACGTAAGACAGCCAAAGTTGAACATCATCCTACCAGGAAAGCAAGGCAGTCATGTATTAGTTTGGGTAAAAAAACGAAGGCAGATCTAAGAAAACCTAAATTATTTCCACACCCCTCAACCCATGAGGGCCTTCCTCGATGAAGCTTTGGATTTCCTAGAGTCCTCCCACCACGTTCACGCAGGTATTCAAGGTGCTCATCAAAGTTTTTAATAGTCTCAACGAGGGGTAAGACAAATTTTGGCATCCCTAGGAATCCGATGCACATACAGACATTTTGTATACTGTGATCAGCTAAAACTTGAACAGAATCAGACTACTGAGCTGTCCCTACTCTAACCACTCATTTCACCCCCCCAAATTGCAAAGTGCTCTTCAATATACTTTAATTAGTACCCAAACATCTCCCAGGCAAGTTTCACATCCTCAATTATGCATCAAATAACGCTCTCTTCACAGAAAAATTACAAGTAGTGGGATCAATATTCTTTTTTTTTTTTTTTGGATCAATATTCTTACTGGCCCGTTAACTGGCTCAAACAATGCTTTCATCGCTGGGATAAGAAATGAGATGCCCAAGGAAGAACACAGAAGAAGGCATTTGAATTCTTAAGTCATAATGGCTCGCACATCTCAGGGTCCTCTGATCACCTACCTTCCACTTTGCTGAAGCACGCCGGAAGACGCCTTGTACTCGCTGCACAATAGAATTCTCAATCTCATCCTTCTTAAATGAATACCTTATGCGCTGAAAACAGTTTTAAAATAGTCTCAGTTTAATCCAAAGCAGCAATCCTGTTTAATCATTAAGCAGTACCCAGGGGAGGCGCAAGCCATGACACACAGTCAGTGCAGGCGTTGTATTGACACACAGTGGCTAAGGTCAACGGTCTCCTGAGTTCGGGTTATAGAGGAGGGGTGGG
>PVJH01042015.1:0-14583 GCA_004026705.1 Nesogale talazaci | reverse complement strand
CCTACTGTTTCTTAGCACTTGGGTTGCCTAAAATACTTGGCAAACTTTCTCCCACCAGATCATATAATTCCCTCTAAATCAGGTATGGTCAGTCTGTTTATAAGATACAGTCCTGGAAGTGAGTTTGGCTGTGCATTCGGGCAGCTATAAATCAAAAAAATCAAAACAAGAAAATCCCTTCTTTCTTGTCCCACCAATAACCTACGGGATGGGGGAGCTGAGCAACTGGGTGGTAATGTATTCACAAGTAGCTCGGAGAGCGTGATTGCTGGTTTTGAATTTTGAAACTTCTTTAACACATTTGACATGTCCATCTCAAAGATCAAAATGTTTTTCACATCTAGCTTTTCTCAAGTGGTCCAAATCTTTCAAAAAGCAGTTATCGTCTTAAGATTGCTTCAAAATTAAAAAAAAAATAAAACATCACCACAATACTCCATTTAAAAATTCCCTCTACATTCCTACTCCTATTTGCCACAACTCCTATCTAAGACAGTTCATTCTCTTTGGAGTTTGTGGTGATGTCTCATTGTAATTTTCCCTTGTAGGTAACTATGGCTCTGAACTAGAATGCTAGCTCAGCTTGATGTTTTCTGTCTTTAAATGCCTTTCCTTCTTTAACTGAGTTTCCCTTCAACCATTCCTTTAAGGACAATTGGCCGTTTTACTGTGCCATTGATGTGTCTTGCTTGATTTATCCCTAATTTACCTTTGACCTTCATGGTGCCTTGGCTTCTTCATGATATTTCTTCATGATGGTATAAGCGATTGGAAGGATGACCACAAAACTAATTGGAGCTAGGGAGTTTGTCATACGAACAGCCTTGCTGTTCGTAATTATGAACCTAAAAGTTGTCCGTTCAACCCCGCCCCCCAAGCTCTACACGTTCTGAAGAAAAGACTGGCAATCTGCTTCCAGGAAGATGACACTCAAGAAAGCCCCACGGAGGAGTTCCATTCTTTCATATGTGAGATTTCCATGAATTGGCGTTAATTCGATGGCAATGAGTCAAGAGTCCGTGGGATATCCACAAAGAAATGTAAAAATGGAGTCACTGATAGAATCCAGTCAAAAGAGACTCAGAGAAAAGACAGAGGTGATGGAAGGAGGGGGGAAGGAAGGAGTGGATAAGATGCCTTAGCCCTCCTGAGAGTTCAGGTGAAGGAAGTAGGCCAATACAATGTAATCCACCGATGTGGGTTTCTTCTTTCATGTTGCTCAGAAGAAAAAAAAAAGTCATCTTCTAGCTCATCCTCTCCCTCAAGAGGAAAATCGTTCATCTTACCAGCTTTGCTAAAAATACTTTAAAAGGTACAGTGGATTCATTTTATGCTTCTCTAAAAAGAAGGTGCCCCTCCAGGTTTGGGGAGTGTCTTTAACCAATGGAGAAAGGCAGAAAAAGAGTGCTAGTTTTCTTGTTACAATTCCAGAAATATCAAGGTTTATGACTAGTAAGAGATGGCTTCTTCGCAATCTTTTCCAGTCACCAGACAAATTTCATGAACACAAAGATTTCACTTCCTTTAAAGATCAAGAAAATTGTGGGAGATATCCTCAATATAATTCTTACCTCGCCCTTCCTGACATTCACAATGTCCTTGACCTTGGACTAGTCTTTACTGTCCCTAGGCTTGTTTTCCCATGGATGCCTGACAGAAGGCAGAAGTTAATATCAAGATTCTTCTACCTCTAATGTTCTCTGAGATTAATAGCGTGGACGGGTAGACAGTCACACTCCACTTACCCTGAGAGTCAGCACATCATTCCCTCTATTATTGCCAAGCAGAGCTGATTGTTTACCTCCGAAGATCAGTGTGCTTCTGCCTTTCCCCCATCTGAGTCTTCACCTCAAGTCTCATGGTTGCTTTCGTCTCAACATCATAGCTGGAGAGGGATAGGTCAACTGAGTCCAGCATTATAGAGAATGACCGATAATGTTGACTCCTAGCTCTTTGTCCATGCTCCTGGATCATAAGATTCAACAATTTGCAGTATTCTTTTTTCTTTATAATTTCTCTCCTCTTTTAAGTTCCAACTGCTCATAACTTTATTATTTGAAAAGAAATTGAAATGTAACATTATTGTTGCAAAATTTCAAACTATACAGAGTACCATGTAGGAACAAAGCCCAACTCACTACCATTGAGTCAATTCTGATTTATGGCTATAGGACAAAACAGGACTTCTCCTATGAGTTTTCAAGACTGTAAATCTTTGTGGGAACAGAAAGTCTCATTTCTCCCTTGGATCTTAACTACATGTCTTATAGTTAGCAGCCCTATGGGTAAACCACTAAGCCAGCAGAAGTGTACCAAGTAGAATGGAACACTAATAGATCAAAAAATCTTACAGTTCTGTAACCTGCTTTTTCCTCTCCACATTACATAGCCTAATTTTTTTATATTCCTTTGTGTACAAACACATCATGTCCATTTAAAATTTTGCAGTGTGTTGTGTGTATAGACTATAAGCAAATAACCAAATCTCTGTTGGTGTGACTTAAGTTTTTGTTTTACAATGACTAATGATACTTTCATGTTCTGTACTGTTACTTACCTTCCTAGGCTATTTTGCCATATAGCTGAAATTAGTTTCATTTGTTAAACCTACAAAAGCAATTTGTGTCGGTGCTGAAGAAAGCAAAGATAAAATTTACTAAGTATTTTGCCCCCATCTGCCAAAAAAAAAAAAGTGCACCACTCTACAACTTGATCGGCAGTGTATAAGAATGCTTGTTACCTCATACTCTTGATTTCATTGGGGGTTATAAATAGATGTCTGTGTCTTAAGTAATAAAGCAGCTGAAGTTTTCCAGATTATTGTTCAATTTTATTTTTTTCTGGACATGTTTTGTTGGGTAGGACTTTATAGATTTTTACTGCACCTCTTTACAAATGCTTTGTCCTTTAGCCTCTTGGTGGCTTTTCTTTTTATTTTAGTGATTGTTAGAAATTCTTCAAGTTTTAAGACAGTAGCTCTTTCTATAGATATATTGAAAATACCATCTCTAATTTGTCATTACCCTTTCAAATTTATTTATACTGTCTATGTTTTGCCAAATCTGTTTATCTTATGTAGTTTGTCTACTTTGTTTTTGCATCTTACTTAGAAAGAAATACCTGGCTGCAGCATAAATAGTTGTCAGTGATTTTCTTTCCTAATAGTCTTATGTTTTGTTTAAGGTCAAATACTTAAAATAGTTAGGAGTTTGTAATGTGTAACTTATTTTTAATTGCCAGTTTTATTTATAATTGTCCCAGCATCATAAAAAGCAGCTTCGATCGCATGTATTGTGTGTGTGATTCATATGACACTATGAACAAGGTTTTTCGGATTGCTGTTCCTTTTGTGAGCATCTGTGGTTGCCTTCCTCACCTTTGTGCCACTTTCCCACAGACCCCCAGTTTATCAGGTCTGGCGTTATCCAGTGAGGTAGAAGAAACACAAGCATTTTCACCCACCAGTTCTGCTTATAGTCACTTACTCTTCAATTGTGATGACATATGTACACAAGGAATATATAGACACGACAATGTTCTTAGTAGGATCGTAAGCAATAGCCCCAAACTATAAACAAACGAATGTCAATGAATGTCCATCAAAGTAGAATGAACAAGTGCATTTTAATATATTCATGCAATGAATACTTTACAACAATGAAATGAGTGAACTACATCTACATTGAGCAATACGTGGGGATCTACAAACATAATTCTGCATGAGAGAACCCGTGACCAAAATCATCTATGAATATGATCCCATGTATAAAACACATAAATATAATAAAGTGAAGTGCATATGTATATATTTATATGATGCTTCAGCCAACAAAATGGTTTCAGAGAATCTTAAAATTTTTAAATTCTTATGTCTATTCCTTCAAACAAACCTATCATAGAACTCAAAGACTCAATAGGAGGGAATTAGCAGAAAAGGTTTGCCTAAACTACACATTCAGTCTCCTTTGTAACTGTGTGAGCCGGGTAGACTAGAGAAACACATTCATAAGCACACGTAGGTGTATAAGAAAGAGATGTATATACAAGAGCAATTGGACATTGAGAAAACATCCCAACCCAGTCCAGCCCAAGGTCATAAGTCTGATATTAGCCCATATGTCTGATACCAATCTAGAAGTCCTCTTCAAACTCACAAAGCACGTGCAATGACACCAGGGCAAGCACAGGCCAGCGGGTGCAGAGTCTTGTATTTGTATCCAGAGAGGGTAGAAGCATCTCAGCCCTGGCAGGGATCTCCCCACAGCCCCTCCAGTTTCCACAGCTCAAGGTCTATCACAGTGGTCTGCAACCAATCACCCGCAGGTCACCTAATGACCCACTGGGAAAATTTTAGTGACCCAGTAAACAATTCTTAATTACGACAATCAGTAGGTATTCTTGCCAGCGAATTAAAGTGGGTGCTTTGGATTTAAGGTGATCGCTGGTGCTTTCGATTTGGTGAAACAGCGGACGGCAGCCAGCTGTCGGTGGCTGTCTTCTTCGAGAGGAGCCAAACGAATGAAAAGCCACATGTGTAGATTGACTTAAATGAGATAGTTCTCATGGATTTGTCTGTGGATGAGAGTACGGACATAAATAATGCTGCTCGTTATGCTTGCAATAGCTGCTCATTATGGAGCTATTGATTCTCCAGTTATTTATGAAGAGCTGTGTGTACTTTCACCAATGTTAGGTACTATGAAAGGTATTGAGATTTCAAAGAAAGTTCAAGAATTCATTAAATTAGAAAATGGGGATGCTTTTGATTTGAAGAAAAAATTATTTTCTGTCACAACTGATGGGGATCCAGCAATGTTAGGAAAACTTGCTGCCTTTGCAGACCTATTGCAGAAGGAATTGGAAGACCACTACTTTCATTCCACTGTGTAATTCATGAAGGAAATTTATATGCAAAATCTTTCTCAAAGCAGTTAAATGAAGTGATGAGCATAGTGATTAAAATTACTATCACAATTATAGCTCGTTCTGCCTTGAATCACAGAAAATTTAAGACTTTTTTGAAGAATTGAATGTGAATACAGTGATTTGTTAATGCATACTGAAATTCACTGGTTAAGCAGAGGAAACGTTCTAAACTCTTTGTGAAATGCATTGATGAGATTAAAATATTTGGGGGGGTCATCACTGCCCTGTGGTGGTCATGGGAACTACCCAGCCTTGCTCCTGGAGAGCCACTGCTGGATTTGAACCACCAAGCAAGTGGGCTGCAGTCCCACACTCAACCACTATGCCACCAAGGTTCAGCCTGCAATTAAAATATTTATGAGTGAAATTGGTGAAAGTTTTCCTCAGCTCAAAGATAAAAAATGGCTTCCTATATTAAAATTCTTAGCAGATATTACTAATCATTTCAATGATTTAAATTTGTGCTTACAGGGCAAGAAACAGACAATTCTCAAACTTTATGAAGAATGGAAAAGTTTTTGTTGTAGATAGTTCTATTTCAGGGTGACTTAGTGAAACAAAGATTTAAATATTTTCCTTTAGTAAAAATTCATAAAGACATTACAAATGCAGAAGTAGATATGCTTAAAACTTACATAGATGCCATTCAAACCAAATTTGAAACCCGATTTCAGAACTTTAAGGTCCATGGTCCTATGTTCAGTTTTATAATAAAACCTGATGAATGTGTTGGACCTGCAATATTTCAATTTCCTTGAAATTGAAAATCTGGATATGGAGTTAATTGACTTCAAAAACTTAGCAATATAAACAGACAAATTCAAGACTTTAAGAAGACAACTTGAAGCCACTGATGAAAATCACTTCAGCATGACAGCTACATGTTGGACATCACTTCCTTCCAAGTTTTCTTCGATTAGGAAAGTTGGGTTCACTTTACTATCAGCTTTTGAGTCCAGCTACTCATGTGAACAGGTATTTTCCCAAACGAAATTCATTCTCAATTCATCGCAAAACAGGTTAACTAACAAAAATTCAGAATCATGTGTTCTTTTAAAAACAATGAATTATCACCCAAACATCTCAAACCTTACAGGGATAATGAAACAGCATCAAGGAGGCCATTAAAATGACTACTTATTCTTAATTAAATAGGGTGTTTTTTTTTATTTACATGGTATTTACTTTTCTCCTAACACTTTATGATATCTTTCAAGCTGTAAATATAGATTTGAGGATAATAAATTTGTAATTCTATATTTAAGCTATCCTGGCTTATTCCATCTATATCATGTTTTTTTTCTGTATTCTAAGATAATGCATAATCTAAAATAGAAGTGATGTAACTCACCAGCAAAAAATTTTTGAGAAAAACAATTGAAAAATGACCCACTTGAAAAAAATTGCCGGCCACCAGTGTATCAACATGCTGCTATGTGTCTTGTCAGATGCAATGTCTCCCAGGAAGTGTAGTCAGTAGAAAATCTCCAAGGAAGTGAACTGAGAGAGATAGGGTCTCTGCCTCCAAGAAGGAATGACCACATTTCCTAGAATTCTCAGGAGAAGGCCAATCCTACACAGAGGTCTCACTGTCTATCTCCAGATTAACAGGCTAGATGCCACCCCTACACTCTTAATCCTCAAATTGACACCAGATTAGGTGACTACCACAGACCACCCCTTGCCAATTTGACACTTTTGCACAACTCTGTAACCATATGTCATTTCCAATTAGACAATAATAAAATTATATATGTACCTAACAGGATTAAACTAAAACGCATGCAATTCAACCTGTGCCACCCTCATTTAAACATAACATTCTATAAGTGAACAAAGCCAAAAAAAATCTTATGCCTTACAATTGCAGTAAGATAACACCCACACCTTAATCCTATATTCCTATGAATAAATATCCACCCCCCACCACCACAAGAGTTTGTAAACCAACCACTTGGTGCCTTTATCACCCCATTTTGGGTATCCAATGTCTATATTTCCCACTTACATGAATCCAGTGCTCTGAGGAAACAGTCATCTTTTTTGACATGAAGAATGAAGAATGAAGAATCTTCATTCCAATTGGAACCTTTTGAAGTCTGCATCCATAAATCAAATCAGGACAGGCCATCCATAAAGTCTGCAACAATATGTACCAGTTACCAAGCTCAAATGACTTCTCTTCATCTGGTCGGGTTCTGGTCAACTCAATGTGGGTTTTCTCATTTAGCCTCACCAGGGTATCCATCGGTTGCCTTCCCTTTAGACCATGGCCCCATCACAATTTCTCAACAAGCCTAGTCCTCTCGTGCTAGGTCATGAACTTCAGATCAGTCAACCTGCTCTCACCTTTTCCTTTAGTTCCTTGTAAACCAGATCCACGGGTGTCAGTGGCCAGACTCAACCCATATCTTTTTTGCTGCATTTATACCACTTCTAGTCAACAAGTAGATCTAGGTGGTCACCTAGCAAGCATTTCAGTTTGCCACAGGCTTTCTTTAACATTTAGTCCTAGAGAGGGGTTTTCTTCATGGTTCCAGATTCCTTCCAGCTTCTGAAAATAAACACTAGTTCAAGATTTCCAAAAGAACAGAATTCCTCCTTCTTCAATCTGTCAATCTGGCCCTTAGGCAGAACTCTTGGGATGAAAATATACCAAGCTCTTCAAAACACTGGGTGGGGCTAATCTCTTCAGATACTTCTTTCTAGGCATGGCCTAAATCTATCTAAAGATCAGATTAATGACTTGAGTTAAGTGAGTTTACATGCCCTCTATTTTCATACTTCCCAAAATAATTTTTATCAATCACTATGTCAATAAACAGAGGAAATCAGTATAAGCAAAGATACTAAATTCAATTCTTAACACAGTCAAGTTCAGCTCTTATTTAGCTTATCTAAATCTTTATCTAAACTATTCTATTTACACAAAATATTGGATTAGGTCTCTGAAGGCATCAAACCAGATCCATGCTTTCTGTCAGGCATTCTGACCATATATCAGCCATTTTCCTTAAGCAGTACAGCTTCTAAGAAATTTGAAGGGCAATCTCTACCCCGGAGCTCAAAATATACCCTAAAGCACTCATTTTTGCCATTTCACACAGGCATAACCAAGAACTACAACCAAACATAATAATCAAAGCTTCAAACTCCCATATTCATTCCAGAAAATAATCCAGTAAACTGCATGGATATATGTTACTTCTGGATAGCCATAGGAGAAGTGCTGCTATGAGAAGTCAAACAAATACCTACTCTCCATTTTCATGATTTGTTTCTCCAGTACCCCACTCCCGGTACAGTCATGTGTTAGTTCGGGTAGACTAAAGAAACAAATTCATAAGCATGCATATGTGTATGTGTATAAGAAAGAGGTTTCTATAAAGAGCAATTGAACATTGAGAAAACATCCCAGCCTAGTCCAGTCCAAGGTCATAAGTCTGATATTACCCCATATATCTGATACCAATCGATAAGTCCTCTTCAAACTCACGAAGCACATGCAATGACACCAGGGCAATCACAGAGCGCAGAGTCTTGTGTATCCAGAGGCGGTAGAAGCATCTCAGCACTAGCAGGGATCTCCCCACAGCTCTCCAGCTTCCAGGGCTCAAGGTCTATCAACATGCTGCCATGTGTCTTGTCAGATGCAATGTATCCCAGAGAGTGTAGAAAGTTTCCAAGGAAGTGTTGTCCGTGGAACATCTTCAAGAAAGTGAACTGATAGAGATAGCCTCAGAGACGGAATTGCCGCGTTTCCTAGAATTCTCAGGAGGCTATTCCCACATAGAGGTCTCATTGACTCTCTCCAGATTGACAGGCTAGACTCCACCCCTACACTCTTAATCCTCAAACTGACACCAGATTAGGCGACTGTCACAGAAACTTTACCACCCTTAGAATTAAATCCTAGGTACAGTTTCAAGCACTATCTGCCTGGTGGCTGCAAAAGACTAAGGTGGTGGTTCTCAAACTTCCTAATGCTGTGACCCTTTAATACAGTTCCTCATGTTGTGGTGACTCCCCCAACCATAAAATTATTTTTGTTAAAGTGGATATGAAAGATCAAAGAGGAGTTGATGCCTTTGTGCTACAATGAAGTGCTGGGCAAAATATTGGAAGTACCATGCTTAAAGGACAATTCACTGTCTTGGAAGAAATAATGTCAGAATGCGCCTTAGAGGTGAGTATGGCAAGACTTCATCTTACATACTTTGGACATATTGTCAAGAGAGATCAGTCCCTGGAAAAAGACATTAAGCCTGATAGAATGTAGGGCAAGAGAAAAAGAGGAAAGAACTCAAGGAGATGGATTGGCACAGTGCTTGTAACAATGGGTTCATAGGAACAATTGTAATAATGGAGCAGGAGAGTCTGGTATTTTTTTTCTGTTGTGCATAATATCACTTCACTATGGGACAGAATTGACGTGGCATGTAACTACAACATTATAGAAAATGTATACTAAGTTTTAAAACAAGTTTGACCTGATTTTAAAAAATATTTTTGTTGCTAGTTCATAACTGTAATTTTGCTACTATTATGAATCAGGCAACACTCATGAAAGGGTCATTCGACCCCCAAAGTATCACTATCCACAGGTTGCAAACTGTTGGATTAAGGTCTTAGTCAATGTTGCTAAGAAAGTCTTTCTCAGTACACCCAGAGGGAATAGTCAACAGACCTTCTCTTTTTACAAGGCTTCTGTGTAAAAAACAAAACTCATCTCTTATTTTTGAAACTCTACAATTATTATAATTGTCATACTTATTGTCACATTAATGTACTAGTGCTAGCACAGAACCTAGGCCTTCAATTTCCACCTGTACTTTCTTCCCACCCATCACAAGTAAGTGTTACTAATTGGGATGCGTTCACCAACCCACCTTACCCAAAGTAGTGGAAAGAAGACAGTCCAGAATTTCATCCTGAGAATCTCCTAAGGTCCCTCTCAGTCCCTACTATCTAAGTTGGTTTCCCACAAAAATAGAACCTGTGACAAAACACAGGTCTCCTTCTATTGTGAAGGGGCCCCAGAAGCAAGATTGCATGTTTTCTAGAAAAACAAAACCAGGTGCACGTCATCCTCCATAGTCCGCACCAGAAAGGCTTGATACGGAAACACCACTGAGTGGACTGGGCTTCACATCAAACTCACTGGTAGTCCTTGTCTTAAGGCTGAAACTTCCTAGTGTTCCAGAACCAAACGGCTGCTATCTCAAGATTACAGAATTGGCTCACTGGAATTTGATGCAGAGCTCTTGCATTGCAGGTGCTCGATATGCAGATGACACACGCTTGCTTGCTGAAAGTGAGGAGGAGTTGAAGCATTTGCTGATGAAGATGAAGGATTGTAGCCTTCAG
This sequence comes from Nesogale talazaci, assembly GCA_004026705.1. NCBI lineage: Eukaryota > Metazoa > Chordata > Mammalia > Afrosoricida > Tenrecidae > Nesogale > Nesogale talazaci. The sequence goes on along the minus strand of PVJH01042015.1, from coordinate 4,290 downwards.
TACAGATTGGAACGCAATGTAAACGAGACCAACACCCTCACAACTGAACATCATGATAAATGGAGAAAAGATTGAAGTTGTCAGTAATTTTGTCTTGGTTCATTCCACAATTCATGCACATGGAAGCAGCAGTTAAGAGATCAAAAGGCACGCTGCATTGGGTATATATGTTGCATAAGATTTCTTTAGAGTATCCAACAGCAAGGAGGTTACTTTGAAGACTAAGGTGCACTTGCCCCAAGCCATGGTTCTCTCCATTGCTTCATATGTATGTGGAAGTTGAACATTGAGAAGACCATAGAAGAACCAATGCATCTGAATTATGGTACTAGAGAAGAATATTGAAATTACCATAGACCGCTAAAACGACAAACCAATCTGTGTTGGAATAAGTATGGTCAGAGTGCTCCTTAAAGACTAGGATGGGGGGAAAAATTAAAAAAAAAAACTAGGATGGAGGGCTGAGCCCTGGTGGCGTAAGTGGTTGAGTGTGGGACTCGGCCCATGGACTTGGCAGTTCAAATCCAGCGGCGGCTCTCAGGAGCAGCACTGGGTAGCTCCCATGACCCCCGGAAGACAGTGATGCCCCCCCAAAAAAAAAGACTAGGATGGCTAGACTTTATCTTATAAACTTTGGACGTGTTGTCAAGAGAGACCAGTCCCTGGAGAAGTACATCATGTGTAGTAAAGTGATAGGGTGGTGAAAAAGAGGAAAGCCTTCGAGAAGGTGGATGGACACAGTGGTTGCCTCCGTGAGCTCAGGCATAGGAACAATTGTGAGGATGACGCAGGACTGTGCAGTGTTTTATTTCGTTGTGCACAGGGTCACTATGGGTCAGAGATGACACAATGATACCTAGCAATAACTGTCCTAGGCTTCGCTGGAGAAAGAAGAGCTCATACGCTTTCTTGGAGGAAGGGATGTGGGTAAGTAAAGTGGATATAAGAGCCAGAGGACCATGCTCCTTGTGATAGTTACATACTTCCAAGTCAGCTTAAATATATAAAAATGAAGGAGTGTAGTCTGTCAATCGGGTCACAATCTGATGGTGTCTCCTGGTGGGCATGACCTTCTCCTAAGGAGGGTCCTGGAAATCTCTCTATCTCTCTCCTTTGACTGTCCTGTTGAGGACCCATGCTGAGACCTGCATGAGCCCTGTGGTGTGGCCACCGCCATTAGATACTCCCAACTCGGAACTCAGTGGCCTGTCATCTCCCTGTATTCTGCATTTGCATGTGGCTATATGCATCTAAAGAGGAATTTATGGACTAGTATCAGACTTACGGACTTTATCAGACTTAAGGGCTTAAGTTGGACTGGGTCGGGATAGTTTCCTGATATGCAGTTACTTCTTGAGTTAAAGCTCTTTCTTATGCATATGTGAGTGTCTCTGGATTTGTTTCTCTGCTCAACTTAACCTAACATAGTCTTCCATGTCTCATGTCCCCTTTTTATTAGTCTGTGACCTTAACCAGGATTTTCAATTTCTACAAACCAGGGAAGAAGAAAGCCATGTCCAAAGGTAGCTTCCTAGGAATCCTTCTGGCATAATTCAGCCCTTGAATCAACACCTTAAGAGCTAAAAAGCGAAAATGTCCCTTTGAGGACTAAAGTACACCAGATCCAAGTCACACTATTTTCAATCAATTCGTATGTGTGAAAACTGAACAATAAGTAAGGAAAACCACAGAAGAACTGATGATTTGAATGATAATGTTGGCACAGAGTATTGAATATGCTTTGGACTCTCAGAAGAAGACATAAATCTATCTTGGGAAGACAGGTAGAATGTTTCTTAGAAGCAAGGAAGGTGACACTTTGTCTTATGTACTTTGGGCATGTTATCAAGAAGGACCAGTCCCTAGGGAAGGACATGACTTGGCCAAGTAGAGGGTCAATGAAAAAGAGGAAGATTCTCAAAGAGCTGCATCATCCCGGTTGACTGCCCCACTAGGCTCTAACAAAGCAAAGGTTATGAGGACAGCAATGGACCAAGCAGTATTTTGTTCTGCTGTACGACCCACCCGCTACAGCATCAGCACTTCCAGGGTCATTATAGGATTCCTAAGAACTTTCCCAGTAGCCTCCACTAACAAAGCCCTAAGGGACAAAGCACCACCTTTCTGAAGAATCATTATGCCACTGATTTTGAAGAAAACTTCTCCCTCTCGCCTTCTTTCTTAGGTCTCTTCCTCATCCCAGGTCAAAGACAAGCTTGGGAATTGTCTCAGCTCTGTTCCAAGGCTCTGTTTGGGCTTGACATCTGGGAAAGAAGCTATCTCCCATAGGAAAACCTTATCAAGTCCCCACTGCAACTCTCGCTTCCTAGGTGACCTTGGGGATATGGGCAACTCCTCTGGGCCTCAGTGACCCTGCATTAATTGAAGTTTGCCTAAACTACCCGCCCTATTAGCCAGGGGATATAGACGAAGACTGTTTTGGCTTAATCCAAAGTATCTGAAAGTGTGACTGTCATCTTAGTATGAATGGTGAAGGACTTAAGTTATTTCTCTCTCTTTCTCTCTCTCTCTCTCTCTCTCTCTCTCTCTCTCTCTCTCTCTCTCTCTCTCTCTCTCTTCAGTCTTCTCCCTTTCAGTGGGAAGGTTAGCATCTGACAGCACCAGGAGATAGCTCTGGATGGAGACAGTTCTACCATAGAGAAGATACCCCAAACCCAAACCAAACCTATTTCCTTGGACTCGTAGAACTGCTTCATAGAGTTCCAAGGTTGTGACTCTTTGTCAATCATTGGCCACATCTTTCTCCCACAGAGCAGATAATTAGTTAAAACTGCCAAGCATTTGATTAGCAGGTTAGCATTTTAACCACTGCAACACGAGAACTCCTTAAAATAGAGAATAGAAAACAAAACCAACCTGACTGCTGTCAAGTCAATTCGGACTCACAGAAATCACATTGGAAATGTGGGCATAACTACTCCTTTGAGTTTCCAAGTCTGGAAATCTTAGAGAAGCGGGAGACCTCTTCTTTCTCCCTTACCTCATCTTTCTCCAGAAGAGCAGTTAGTAGCTTTGAACTACTAACCTTGTGCTTAGCAGCTCAAAGTGTAATCCACTACACCACTACTCTTCTCTTGAGAGAAGAGACAGCAGTTTATACTTCCCTCATTCTCTTACTTATGGCCACTTGATTGCTATCTGTGTGGATCATTGATCAGCATTATTCTCCATCCTCTTCCCTGGCTACATCCCACTGGCTTCTATGCCCACTGCAGGGTGAGTACTCTCACGGATCCCTCTTCCTTACAAATCAGAGAAAGAGCTTCTATTGCTCTCCATTCCACCCTGTCAATACATGGTGTACCTGAGAAGTGGGGGACCAGCTGGGACTGCCACCCAGGGGAGGTAACTATTTTCCAGGGCCCTTTTGCTGAAGCCATTCCTTCTTGGAGGAAGCGTTCCTTCAGATACTTGTAGAGGTGAGTATGAAGGGATTTGCTGAGTCCATCTCCTGCCCAGGACCCAGTCCACCAGGCAGGCTAGAGCCTGAAGGGATAGGCTGGAGTTCCAGAGTGGAGACTGTCTAATTTTAGTAAGACGAGAGAGGACTGGCTTATTCTCAGAACACACTGCCACCTAGTGCATTCCAACTTACAGAGATGATATAGAAAGGATAGCACTGCCCCTGTGGCTTTCTGAGACTGGACCTCTCTCTGGGAGCAGAAACCTTCATCTTTCTCTGAGGGAGAAGCTGGTAGTTTCAAACTGTTGGACCCTGGGGGTATCTATCCATCCAACATGTAGCCACAACAGACCCACGGCAAGCTACCAGCCCCTAAAAGTGGTAGTGCAGAAGGAGTTCTACATGAAGGGTACCTTGGTACCTCATCAGACACTCTGCATATTTCTGGTTGTCAAAGGTCATCTCAGAACTTTAACACATGGCATCTCCAGCCTCCTACGGTTCAACAGCAGTTGTTTTAGCGCCCTTCTCTCTGACATTGGCTGACTGTAAGTTGTACCCCTCCGAAGGTCTTATTGTTTGGGACAGATTCCATCAAAACAAAGCTGCAAAGATGTGGCCTTGTCCATCATCAGTTTGTCACCACCACCCCAAAGGCAAGTACCAGTTCCCCAGAAAACTTGTACCACACGTTTTCTCTGACCTCTCCTCAACCATATTTTAAAAACAACACAGTCATCAAATTAGTTCTAACTCGGCAAGCCACTCATAGCACCCAAAGCTATAAATCTTTATGGGAGCAGATAGCCTCATCTTTCTACCATGGAGTGGCAAGTTTAAACTGCTACCCTTGAGATGGACAGTCG
>PVJH01042014.1:0-14589 GCA_004026705.1 Nesogale talazaci | reverse complement strand
TCAAGAGTGCCAGGCTTTTCTTCCTACTAGCTCTGAGTCAGAAGTTCTATGGAAACCCCTGCAAGCATCTTGGCAATATTTAAGCTCCACTAACAGACAGGGGCGGGTTGTGTAAACTTCTTATCTGGAAGGGGTGGCTTTCCCGCCACTGCCTGCTACAGTGGTACAGTAGCACTGCCTTACACACACACACACACACACACACACACACACACACGAGAGAGAGAGGGTCCCCCGCCCCCCCAAAAAAAAACTGATACTCATTTGTATTTTGATGGGAGGGGAATAGTGCACTTGGAGTTTGTTCCATCACGTCAGACTGTTAATCAAGCGTTCTATTTAGATGTTCTGAAAAGATTGCTTAAATCACAGTATGTGCCAAAAGAGATCTGACTTCTGGCAGACAGGGGACTGGTTTTGCCACCATGACAATGCACCCGCTCACGTAGTCATCTGAGCGTGCCAGTTTGTGGCGGAAAAACAAAACAAAACATTATGCCTCTCTTGTCCAACAAACCCAACCTCACTCCATGAGACTTCTTTTTGCTTTTGCAAATGCAGAAGGACATGAAAAGATAGCAATCTGATGATGTAGAAGAGGTGAAGAAAAAACGAGGGAGGTGCCATCAGCCATCCAAACAGATGAGTTTGAAAAATGCTTCCAGGAATGGAATTGCAGATTTGGCAAATGTATTAAGCGTCACAGAGAGTACTTTGAAAGTGATAAAGATGTTCTTCTTTTTGTTTTTTGGGGGGGCACATAACTGCCTCTGGTGGTCGTGGGCACTACCCAGTGCTGCTCCTGAGAACTGCCGCTGGATTTGAACCGCCAAACCCGCGGGCCGCAGTCCCGCAATCAACCACTCACGCCACCAGGGTTCAGCAAGTGATAAAGATGTTTTGTAAAAAAATTTGAACATATAGCTTTGGGGGAAAAAAATCCGTTTTTTGGGGGGGTACCCTTTGAATATATTATACACACATATATACACACATATGAAATACTATACACTGATTAAACATTTATATACCTCTAACAATGTTTAAAAGGAGCGCTGGAGGGCTGAGCCCCGGTGGCGTTAAGTGGTTGAGTGCGGGACTGTGGCCCGCAGGCTTGGCAGTTCAAATCCATCGGTGGCTCTCAGGAGCGGCACTAGATAGCGCCCACGACCACCAGAGGCAATGATGCCCACACACACACACGAAAAGGAGCGCTGGTGGTGTACCACTGGGCTGTGATCCTCATGGTGGGGAGTTTGAAGCCATCGGGAGAAAGACCAGGCTTTCTATTCCCTTAAATAGTTAGTGTCAAAAACCCACAGGGGATTGAGTGGCTATAAATCAGCACTGATTCAAAGGCAGTGAATGAGAACAAGGTTGAAAGGAATGCTAGTCTGGTAGCACTGTCAGGGAAGCACTGGGCTGCTAACCCAAGGTTGTAGGTTCAAGCTCAGAAGCTGCTCTGAGGAAGAAAGATGAGGTTTTGAGACTGACAGTCACAAAAACCCTTTGGAGGGTCACTCTGTGTTGGAATCAACCAGATGGCAGTGGGGCTGGGTTTAAAAATGTCCAAGTCATGGGCAAGTTTTAATTTTAATAGGAATCAAATCCATACATATGGAGTGATATTTGTTTTGAAATTTAGAAGGGAAAAAAACAGCACCATAACCTTCTAGTATTCTACTTTTCCCCAAATTGGACAACATGGCATAGGGCACAGATGTTTAACTGTTTAGAAGCAGTACTCCCCCTATTGGCATTTGTGGAACTTCTAATTCTATAAGATATGCATAATTTTAGTGACAGGGACCAAAAGGGTCATCTTTAGGCAATGGCAATCCATCAGGGATGATGAGAAGCCCACAGTCAAAGAGAATGCAGGTTTAGGTAGAGGCTCATAAGAACAATGGACCAGCCTGGGCACACCCAACAAATTAGAACTGTTCCACTGCCAAAAAGGACAGTGGGGTCCTTCACAGGCACCATCCGTCTTACAGCCACAAATGGGCCGGCCACAGGCGTAAAAAGAGACAGATTACACGGTTACTGAAGTCTTGTGATGCTTTAATTCTACAATGTTGGCGGTCTTCCCAGTGGAATCGAGAGCATCTGGCAATCAGGATACAAGAGCAGTAGCATTCTAAGTGTGAATTTTAATACAATGCTTGGCAGATAGCATTTATCACACTCACTGCCATCCAGTCAATTCTGACTCACATAATTAGGGAATTAGTTTGGTAGGGCAGAAGGATCGAAGGAGGAGTGGGAGGGGGGGAAAGATGATGAGGTGAAGAGATGAAACGTTCTCTTTGACCGTAAAGAGAACTCAAAATACAAGTTAAAAACATATAAATCCAACCAAGTGGTACCTCATGGTCATTTCAAGGTACATTTCCTTGATGACTAATGATAATGAACTTTTTTTTTTTCATGTGCTTACTTGCCATTGGTACAAGGGCGTTTCAAAAAGGTCATGGAGAAATGGATTGAAAAGATCATGGAATTTTCCCATAAACTCCTTGAAGCCCTCTTGTCTATTTTCCCTGAGGAAATGTCTATTCCGATCTTTTGTCCACATTCAACTCTCTCTGTTCTTCACTGTGGAGCTGTCCAGGTTCTCTAGGTAGGCTGGATACACGCCCCTATCATAGATACAATTTGCAAATATCTCCTCCAATTTGGTGGGTTATCTTTTCACCTTTGTATTTCCTAAAGATGTTGATTTTTGTCAATTGACTGTAATGGTTGAATAACTTGTTGGGTGTAACTCACAGCACTAAATTATACACCAGGAAAAGAAAACCAGAAAAAAAGAAAAGAAAATATTAGCAGACTGAGACCCGGTGGCGTAGTGGTTGTGTGCGGGACTGTGGCCTACAGGGTTGGCAGTTCAAACCCAGCAGCAGCTCTTCAGGAGCAAGGCTGGGCCTCTGACTCCGACCAGGGGGCAGTGATGCCCCCCCAAAAGAAAACATTAGCAAATAATGTGTGACATGATTTTGACACATCCGGAACCTGTCACTGATCTCCTAAAAAATGGCTAAAGTTGTGGACACTACTTAGGCACATTCAAACACTTCATAGGATTAGTTTTGCTGACTTTAAAGGCTTACGGCCTCAGAGGACTGCTCAGTCAATTGGCCTAAATTGTTTGTTTGTTTCTTTAATCATTTTATTGGGAGTTCTTACAGCTCTTAACCCAACCCCTCCATCCATACTGTCAAGCACATTTGTACATATGGTGCCATCATCATTTTCAAAATATTTTCTTTTGGGCTGAGCCCCGGTGGCATAGTGGTTGTGCACGGGACTGTGGCCCACTGGGTTGGAGGTTCAAATCCAGCAGCAAGGCTGGGCCTCCTATTCCCACCACCGGAGGGCAGTGATGCCCCCTCCCCCCAAAAAACAAAACAAAGTATTTTCTTTCTACTTGAGCCCTTCATATATCAGCTCCTTTTTCCCCAGCCTAAAATTGTTTTAAAAGTTTCTACTGGGGCTGAGCCCCGGTGGCGTAGTGGTTGTGCGCAGGACTGCGGCTGAGGTTCAAGTCCAGCTCCACAGTAGCAAAGGCTGGGCCTCCTACTCCCACCACCAGAGACAGTGATGCCTAAAAAACTTTTTAAAAAGTTTCTGTTGTACTCCTTAGTTTAGTGAGTAGTTCCTGGGGACTTGAACACTTGCCAGAGGTCATGCTACATACAACTGGGTCCTTATTCAACTGGAAGGAGGAGCCTGGGAAAGGAGGAGACCTTTGGGGGTGATCAAAATTCCCAGACTGAACCAGAACCAGACTGTAGCCTCAAACTACTTTCATGAACTACTGCTTTCTTGGCCATGAGATCGGCACAACTGGATGATGCCCAGCTACTGTTACTGATTGTTTTGATCAAGGGATCAGATAGTTCTGATTAAAAGGACTGGGATCTCACTGAGAAAATTTTCAATCTATGAGCCAAAAATTTCCTTTGAGTCATGCTCAAAGCAAGAGTTCTGTTAGTTAGTAAAGAAGGTTTGCTCTTACTACTGTGTACTTTCAAAGATTATTTTATACGAGGTAAAACTGATGACAGAAACTCTAAAGTATGAGTGAGGAGGTGAGGAGGCAGTGAGTCTATGTCAACAGAGGTGAAATAATATGAAGAATACAACTATGTGACAAAGAGCATCAATGATATAGAACTTGTTGAATGGATGTTTTGTTATGTAGATTTTTGCCAAGATGAATAGAAAAAAAAATTTTTTTTTTTGCTTTGGCCAATTTATCTTTCTTTTGCTTATGCTTTTGATGTCACATCTAAGACCTATCCCCCAAATTCAAGATGGTGGAAATTTACTCTATTTTAAATTCTAGGAGTTTAAATGTTCATATTTAGATCTTTGATGAATTTTGAGTTAGTATTTACCATATTTTTTGGACCATAAGATGCACCTTAAGTGTTAGTCTGGGTAAACTAGAGAAACAAACTCATAGACAAGCACGTGGATATAATGAAAAGGTTTATATACAAGAGGAATGGGACATTGAGAAAGCATCCCAGCCCAGTCCAGTTCAAAGTCATAAGTCTGATAGTAGCCCATATCCCCAATACCAGTCTATAAAGACTCCTTCCGACTCATGAAGTCACAGGCTAGTGGGTGCAGAGTCCCAGCGGTGGCTGGGGTGTCCCCATGGCTCCTCGCTTCCAGGGCTCATGCTCCATCAACAGCATCCAGTGGTGGTAGAAGCAACTCAGCCCTAGCAGGGGTCTCCATGTGGCTTCTCCAGCTTCAGAGGTCTGGTTCCATCACGGTAAGGCCATGCAGCTTCTCCTCCGGTTTACCCAGCTCCTCGGATGCTGCCATCTTGCCTTGTCCGTAATTCGTCGTCTCTGAGACTAACTCCCCACAACTGGGGAGACAGCTTCTCATCTAAACATCACGAGATTTCCCAGGAATCTCAGGAGAAAGCCATGCCCACACGGAGGCCTCACTGGCTACTCAATGGCTATCTCCAGGTTAACAGGCTAGACTCCACCCCTACATCTCAACCATGAAATTAACATAAGCACATGACCACCACACCTTACCATAAGGCACACCCAGTTTTTAGAGTGGGAAAACAAGGGGAAAAAAAAAACTCATTCTGAACCAAATAGTACCAGTATACTAAAATGTTCTGGGGTACCACACCTTCAGGCCAGAAGACGCATTCCTCCCCCGCCTGCCTCCAACACAAACACACACACACTTTTTTGGGGGAAAAAATGCATCTTATGATCCAAAAAATATGGTATATATGGTGTGAGATATGTGTCCAACACTATTTTGCATGTGGAAATCCAGTGACATCAGAACTATTTCTTGAAAAGACTCTTTTTTTCCTCATCATAGAAAATCAATCACAGATGTATGGGCTCATTTCTGGATTCTAAATTCTATTCCACTGATCTGTCACTATACCAGTACCACAGTCTTAACTACAGCTGGTTTGTAGTAGTTTAGAAATGTGTGTTTTTCTAGGGGAGATCATTTTGGCTATTTTGTGTCCCTTCCAATCCCATGTGAATTCTAGAATCAGCTTTTCAATTTTCACAAAGAAGCAAGCTGTGATTCTGCCAGGGACCACATGAAATCTATAAATTGGTTTGGGAAGCACTGCTATCTTAATCTGAAGATTAATCCGAAGATTAATCTGCTATCTGAATCTTCTGACCCATGGACATGTCTTTTCATTTATTTGGGTCTTCTTTCAATTCTCTCTCTCTCTTAGTACAGGGCTTACACACCAAAGGTCAAAATTATTGGTTAGAGGGCTGAGCCCCGGTGGCGTAGTGGTTGTGCGTGGGACTGCGGCCCACTGGGACAGAGGTTCAATTCCAGCAGTGGGGCTGAGTCTCCTACTCCCACTACCGGAGAGCAGTGATGCCCCCCCCCAAAAAAAATTATTGGCTAGAATTAATTCCCAAGCATTTTATTCTTTTTGATACGGTTTACAAAGTTTTCTTAATTCCCTTTTGTTGGTATATTGTTGATCTTATACCCTGAAACTCAAATTATCAATGGAGAAACTAGAAATCTCTAAAAATGAACAGAAATTGGGCAGAAAGCCCATGCCCCTGCTCCCACTAAATACCTAATGTCCGCAAGTTGCTCAGCTCTCTGATGGCCACTTCAGTTGTGACTCATTTCTCCACTGTCTCCCTAAAAAAAATCAAAGTCAAAGTCTCGTGTACAATGAGATACCGTACACCCACAAGGATGGCTAGAATTTTAAGAGTCTACTAAATAGCAAGTGCTGTAGAGAATGTGCAGAAGCTGAAAACCTCGGTGTAGAATCCGAAAGTCATATATGAAAGGGCTTCAAAAAGTTCAGGGGAAGATGGAATACAAAGATACTGGAATTTTTCCATGAGCTTTTCGAAGTTCCCTCATGCTGATGGGTAGGAATGTCCAGCTGTTTTGGAAAAAAGCTTGACAGTTCCTCCATTAAACACAGAATTACTATAAAACCCAGCAATTCCCCTCCTCGGTATGTACTCGAGAGAAAGGCCATGTTCGCACAGAATCTTGTACATCTTCACAGTTGTCCTCGAGGGTGAGCTCATGGTTGGAGCTACGATGTCCCTGCATCTTGTGGAAGGGCTTCTGCTGTATCCCTGCCCCCGCTCCGGGATCAAGCATGATGCCTTCTCCAGGGACTGGTCTCACCATCCTTCCCCTCTCTGAGGAGCATTCGGGCTGCCCTTCTTCCAAGACAGACTGGTTTGCTCTTCCAGCAGTGCGTGCACTTTCAAGAGTCTTCTCTACCACGGTAATGCAAACGCATCGGTTTTTCTCTGGCTTTCTTTATTTGGTGCTCAGCGCTCACTGGCGTACGAGGGGCCTGAAAATGCGATGGCGAGGGTCAAGCAGGTGGGCCTTCACCCTTCAAGTAGCTTCCTTGCTTTCCGACGCTCTAAAGAAGTCTTGGGCGCAGATTTATCCAATGTAAGACACCATCTGCTCTTCCAACGGCTGCTCCCGTGAACACCGGCTGTGGATCCAAGCAAGACAACATTCTTGACCACTTCAATCTTTTCTCCTTTTACCACTGGTCCAGTTGTGAGGAGTGTACTTGACCTTCATCAGCAAGTGCTTCACTTGGGGAAATAGATCGACGCGCATATACTTACAGGGCGAGTACTAGGGCAGCAGATGGGCATTGGACCTTCATTCAAGAACCTCTATTGGTAGCCAGGCATCAGCAGTACTCAGGCACTTCCTCAGTGCAAGAACACTTTGTTCTACTAAATTGACACTCCATGATGCTCACCTTCCCAACGTGATCACCGAAGACAAATGTGGACACGAGCAAATGTGGTGAGGACTTGGCCTCCTTCACACTGGCTTGTCATCCATAATGAAGGCTGCAACCCTTGATCTTCAAGTCCTCCGACTTTATTTATTTAGCAGTATTATGAGATGCAAGAAGTGAAGACAAGTTAAATGTCCTTCAATTTCACAAATGGATGTACAGTGTGTGGCAGTCATATAATCTCGTGTCAATTTCAGGATTGGGAGTATAGGGGGTGGAGTCACTCTGGAGATAGCCAATGAGATCTCTGTGTGGGAATGGCCTTCTCCTGAGAACTCTGGAAAATCCAGCCGTATTTCCCCATTTGGAGGTAAGAGACTTACGACTCAGTTTCTTGGAGAAGCTCTACTGACAAGACACAAGGCTGACTCCCTGGGAGACATTGCAGCTGACAAGATACATGGCAGCATGCTGATGGACCCTGAGCCCTGGAAACTGGAGGAGCCATGGGGAGACCCCGGCACCTACTGGCCTATGATTGTCCTGGTGTCATTGCACACGTCTCGTGAACCTGAAGACGACTTTATAGACTTTTAACGGATATATGGGCTAATATCAGACTTGTGGGCTTGGACTGGACTGGGTTGGGATGCTTTTTTAATATTCCATTCTTCTTATATATAAAGCTCTCCCTTTAATACATGAGAGCTTATGAATTTGTTTATCTAGTCTACACAGACTAACACACAGTGATATAATTATGCAATGGGACATTGCTCAATCATTGAAAAAAAATGAAACTGATACACTGGAAAACTATGGGTGTGTCTTGAATTACTGTGCCAAGAGAAAAAAAGCTATTCATAAAAGACCATATATTATAAGATGCCAGTCATTTGACAGTCCAGAAGTGGGAAATCCAAGAGATAGAGAACTGACTGGGAATCATTTAGAGCTGGAGATAATAGCTAAGGGACAGGAAGCTCTTTCTGAGGTGATGAAAATGTTCTAAAATGGACTGTGGGGTAAATTACAAATATCTGTGAACACACTGAAAACATGGAATTACATACTTTAAGTGAGGGAAGTGTATGAGGCGTGCATTATCTCCAGACAAAGCTCTTTTAAAAAGGCAAAGAAATAAACATGCATTTATGCTATTTCTAGGGGTTTAATGTTTGTGACTTGGCAATAGTGACTCAGTGGTAAGTGCATTGATAGGGAACCTCATGGCTGAGCCCCAACATCCGTGGTACTCATCCCTTCGAACACCTGGAAAACTGCACTCACTCCACGAGAACTAACAACCTGTTGCCATTCAGAATTGAGCCGATCAGAATCACAGCAACCCTTAAGGACAAAGACGCACTGCTCTATGGGCTTTCAGAGTCTGTGAATCTGTAAGGGAACAGACTGTGACATCTTGCGCCCCAAGAGTGGCCAGCTAGTGAGTTCAAACTGTCGACATTTCCATTGGTGGCCAAGCGCTTTAGCCACTGTGCCAGCAGAACGCACATCCCACGGGAGTGTGTCGATTTACGGGCAAGAGAGTGGGCAGACAGGCAAGCGACCCAATTCCGGCAAGTGGGACATTAGACAAAGTTCCCGAAGGTCTCAAAGTTCTTGTTCACTCAGTGCCATCAAGAAAAGCAGCCTGCGCTGCCTTCCCTCCCTGCTCCTGGCGCTGTGAGTCCAGCTCCCACAACAATGGGGTAGGAAATGCACCTACCACCAGGAAAGACACTGGCGAGAAACATCCTAAGTACACTCGATCTCTACAGAACACAGAAGATACGTATTCAGAGGGGAAAAATGACACAAAATTACCTCTGCCTTTCCGGGATGTGCTTTCTTCCACCCAATACACTTTGGGAAGACCTTTAAGAAGTCGAAGAAGGTATGGAACGATGGAATCCTTGTGCTAAAAGAAAAAAAAATCACAGTTAATAAAATACATGAACTCATCGCTTCTCGGTGTAAGTGAAGTTCAAAACAAAGTAAATCACATCCACAACCAAACCACCTTCCTCTTTGCCAACAGACCTGGGATCTGTCAAGTCCAAGTGAAGTGTTCCACCCCACTCACTGGAGCTCAAGGTTGGACAGTGGAGAGCAAGTTAAGAGCTTCTGGACAGACAGTAGTCTGGTCTTGGTGGCTCCTGGAAGGTTTGGGGGATGAAATTGCCGGCACTTGTGGTATTGCTCTATTTTCTGTCAACCAAATAAGGGTGGAACCAGGTTGAACAGCCATGCTGTAGAAGAGTGAGCCCTGACCTTCCGGTAGCACATCCTCTTTCATGTTGACTCAAGCTCTGTGCTGCACTGATACAGAGGCAGCTGACAATTCCTTTGCCCAGGAGACTTTGGCATTAGCTTTGCCATGTCAGATGGGACCAAATTGCCCACATCAGGGACAAACTCCTGCCAGGCAGCAACTTCAACTTCACCTCAGCAGCTATTACATCTCTAGTCCAGGAGGATGTGCCTGTTGTGATTGGTTTTACCAGTGTGCCAGTCAAGTACATTGTCATAATGCTAGAAGATTCCTTGAAGAGGTATCCTGGTCTTTTCTTACTGACATATTTTCCCATGTTCTTGGGACTTCTTTGTGATGAGTCCCTGTGATCGTCCTGTGTCCTTTCAGACAATCTATCAGGGTGACCCCTTTAGAACATCCCCAAATAGTCTCTATCGCTCTCTGAGCTGGCCTCTATGCCCTGAGTTTCACTGGTCCAGCAGATCCCCCCAGAAGCCACTGTCTTTCCTGGCCCAATTTTTGAGGGCAAGACTGATATGCGTGTGTCGTCAGGGGAACTTCTTTGCAGTTGCCCACCGTCTGCAGAGACATTTTCCGGCACGATCTGTTTGAATTAGACTCGTACATGCATGAACTGGAAAAGGGAAAAAACCCTCTGAACCCTCCTGAGCTTCTCCCTTCTGTTCTTCTTCAGGGCCTTTGCCCCCCTTCTTTCCTCCATGTTCTCTTGTTCCCCTCAAAATGAGAGTTAGGCTTCGGCGTTGACATTAGCCCACTGAAAACATGACGCTCTGTCGCTGCCTCCTTTTGTTTTTCTCTCTTTATGTGTGCTCCACATAAGGGGAATACTATTTAATGTGGCCAAATATCAAAGTGTTCTCAAAGGCACTTGCCTGAGCATTGCTCTTTTAAGAACTTTCCATCTGAGATCAAAGTGATAAGAATGCCTTCAACGATTAGCCAGGACCAATGAAGTAAGTAAAATTTAGAGTAAGGGAAAAAGGGCAGAAAAAATTTAATTGTATAATATGTGGATGAAGTACCAGAAAATTAGAAAAGAAAGAAAGAAAAGAATGATAGTGGGGGCTGAGGCCCGGTGGCGTAGTGGTTGTGCGCTGGACTGCGGCCCACTGGGATGGAGGTTCAATTCCAGCAGCAGCTCCACAGGAGCAGAGGCTGGGTCTCCGACTCCCACCACCAGAGGGCAGTGATGCCCCCTCCCAAAAAAACACACAAAAAAAGAATGATAGTGGGGAATAGTTCTACTCTTTCCTACAGGGCGATGGGAGCCAGAATTCACTATAGAAAGCAGTGGGTTTTTATACATGCATCTAGTGTTTTTATGCAAACAGGACCTAAAGTCCAAGTACCCTTCCCTTTTCCACTGCTGACATACTTTTCATTTGGTGGAGACCTACCTGCAGGTCAGACTCAATGAGAAAAACACCCAGGGCGATGACCGCGTCCCTGCGCCTCTCGTCCAGCTGGAAGACCCCGTGAAAATCCACAGGGCACATGCAGAGCAACTTCTGGACCTAGAGAGGAGCAAACCACACAACATGAGAGACCTGCATTCCAAGCACAGCTGTACCCTCACAGCCTAATGAACTCAGAAAGCCACACTCCAAACACACCTGCACTATCATAGCTCAGTGAACCCAGAGAACCACACTCCCAACACAGCTATACCACCACAGCTCAGTGAACCCATATCACCCATCACTCCGACAGGAGCAAACCCCAAAATGTTAGAGACCCGCACTCCAAACCCATCTACAGTCCCGCAGCTCAGTAATCCTAGAGACCCGCTCTACAAACACACCTCAGTGAGCCCATGGACAACCCACCATCTCAGAGGAGCAGATGACAAAATGTTAGAGATCTGACCTCAGATACGGCTGTGCTCCCACAGCTCGATCAATCATGCAACACATCACTCTCTGGAGAGGAGCAAACCACAAAATGCTAGAGACCCTTTCACCCCTTCAAACATACCAGTAGTACCACAGCTTAATGAACCTATGTAACCTAACACACACACACACACACACACACACACTGAAAAGATCCTAAAAATTATACATCCAAGTCTAGAAATGACTGACTACCTTTTGTGGTATTGTGGTTATGCATTGGGCTAACTGCAAGGTCTACAGTTCAAAGCCACCAATTGCTCTGAGGGGGAAAAGATGGGGTTTTCTATTTCTATAAAGAGTTACAGTCTCTGAAAAACTATAAAGGCAGTTCTGCCCTATCCTGGAGAATCAACTCCATGGCAGAGAAATTACTGCACGCACACCACACCTACCCAGGCACCAAGGAGCCTGCGCACAATGGAGGACCAGTACTGACCACTCCAGAGGAAGGACAGCAGCAGGCGAAGAGCCAGTCCTCAGCCATCAATGTTGTCACCCAACCTGACTCACAGCAATGGAGCCACCTGCATGGCTCTCTTGAAAATTAAACTAAACTGAGGTCTGCAGCGGTTCAGAGTTCGAGAAAGGTGCTACCAGCCACTCCCCTCACCAAGGTGTCTAGGCCCAATGTGTGCTTGTGTGAGGAGTGCGGGTGCCACTGGGATCCCTGGCAGGGGTGGGGTGGGGGGGATGAAAAAAAGAAGAAAATGAAATTAAACTGAAGGACCATGCACAGAACATGAAGGGCTCGGTAAGTAAGACCTGTTGTCACCCAGCATGCTGGAAGCCTGGTAATTAAGCAGGCCAAAAAGACAGTAACTTGGGAAACTGATGGAAAATTCTGGATCAGCTTCCAAACCCACCAAGTGCCAGTGTCTGCTGTTAACCCCAAACCAAACCCTCTGCTACTGAGTCAATGTCAACCCTGTCCTACAGTGCTGCTGTGAGTCTACATCAATTTAATGGCAATGAGTTTGGTTTTGGAGTTGGATTTCATATACAGAAAATGATACCAATCACAGGTTAAAAAAAAAGAAAACCTCAAAACAAAACAAAACAGAGAACCCCTCAGTAGTAAAGAAAGCAGAAATATTAAAAACTGAAAACTTCAAAATGAGTCAAAAGAGACATCAAATGAGAAGGAGCCTAATCACTTCATTAGTGTTCTCTTTGACCTCTCTGGGCCCTGGTATCCATTGCAACGGAACTCACAGACACAATTCATGGTTAAAGGGTTTATTGAGGAAGTTAACAAGTTGTAACGCCAGTAAGAAATGCTCAAGATTGGGCTGTTTATCAGAACATGTTAGCAAGTTCTGTCAGGTACGCTAATAAATGCCCAAAGCGGCATAGCCTTCTGCTGTAAGCCTCAATCGAAGGCATTCAGCTCCAGCTCTGAGGGTCAGCACCCCACCTTCCCCTATTCAGTGCCCAGAGGCACCCCAGTCTACACGCCGGTCTCCTGCATGAAAGCACTCGGCTTTACGTGCTTTGTGCGTTGGGAAGTCCATCACTCTGTTCCATGCGGCTCCTCTGATAGTATACCTGTCTTCTGGATCCAGGAGGTTCACTGCAGGGATCTCAGGTCCAGATAATCCATTCCACTCCCGGTTCTTTCTGTAACACGTCCCCCTCCTGCTTCTCAGAGGGCTCATTTTACAGTCAACAGGATGGCAATGTAGTGAATTCTATGTGCAATTGCGCACAGATAAATTCCATCTGTTTCTTCCCCCCACCTTTTTACCACCCCATGCAGGGAAAGGTTGCTTGGTGGGAGTTAGACATTTGGGCTGGAAGAGTCACATGAAATAGTTCACTGCCCTTGCAAGTGTTATATTTTAAGCTAACTACATCGGCTGTAATTGACTTTAAAATGCTGTCTGATAGCAAGACTATTCACATCCCTGGACTAGGGTCAGAGGGGATTCACTGGAGGTTTAAGCCACACAGGAACCCTGTAAATGGATTTTGAGATTCCACTGCCATTCATAGCCTTCTGTAAAACAAGTGCTCAGAACTTGAGGTCTGATACCGCTCCCTCCTCTGAATTTGGATATTGCTTTTTCCAATCCTTGGATCATTCAGGATGGTGTGCTTCTTCCATGTGGACGTAGTTGATGCCTCACTCAGATGAAGAAAAGCTTTTCAAGACTCCAGACACTATACTTTCTGATAGTCATCCACCATCTGGTTTCTTCACCACACTTCACCATAGCATCCATATCCTTATTGATCTCTTTATGAGGGTGAGTTTCAAATAGGAAACCATTATTTTCCTCATGTATTGTGATCTTGATATGACCACAGATCATGTAATCTCTGGTCACTAGTGCTCAATGTGTGAAATCTGTCCTGAAGAGTGTCTCTTGGGGGCTGAGCCCCGGTGGCGTAGTGGTTGAGTGTGGGACTGCGACCCACTGGCTTGGTAGTTCAAATCTAACAGCACCTCTCCAGGAGCAAGGGTGGGCCTCCCACTCTCACCAGAGGGCAGTGGTTGAGTGTGGACTTGGAGGTTCAAATCCAGCGGTGGCTCTCAGGAGCAGCACTGGGTAGTGCCCACGACCACCAGAGGCAGTGATGCCCCCCCAAACAAAACAAAACAAAACAAAGAGTGTCTCTTAACTCAAATGGGAGGTGCTCAAGGTTGGACTTTGGCTTTCCTGGACTTGTTTTAATTTTTTTCTTTAGTTTGTTTGTTTCTTTTTTTGTGGGCATCACTGCCCCCTGGTGGGAGTAGGAGGCCCAGCCTTGCTCCTGGCGAGCTGCTGCTGGATTTGAACTGCCAACCCTGTCTGCCGCAGTCCCGCACACAACCACTGCGCCACCAGGGCTCAGCCCGGAAACCATTATTTTTCATCTGACACTTTTCCTTCTTGAAAGAACCTTTAAAGTAATAATCAGAAATTCAGACAAATCTTATGTAGTTATGAAGAGTTTTAAAAATTTAGTGGAAAAATGGAGTTGAAAAATAAGGGAGTTTCCCAACAAGCATTAAGCTTCCAGCTATCATTCCAGGTTCATTCCAGTGTCATTTATAATAGTGAAAAAAAAAGAAAAGAAACACTCAGACGACAACCAAAAATATTTTAAAATAACACTAAGTGATATTTTTCTAAGAGTTAATAGGGACCTAGAAATAAAAG
>PVJH01042013.1:0-14579 GCA_004026705.1 Nesogale talazaci | reverse complement strand
TGTGGTCTTTCCAGTCCCCTCACATGACTGTGAACGTTGGGGAGGAATAAGGAAGACTAGAGAAGAAACGCTGTACTTGAAGTATGGGGTAGGTGAAAGAAGAATATTGACTACAACACAGGCTAGCAGAAGAATGAAGTCTTGGGAAAAGTACAGCCAGACTGTTCCTTAAAGACAAGGACGGTGAGCTGAGCCCCTGTGGTGTAAGTGGTTGAGTGTGGGACTGCAGCCCGCGGGCTTGGTGGTTGGAATCCAGCGGCAGCTCTCAGGAGCAGCGCTGGGTAGCGCCCACGACCACCAGAGGCAGTGATGCGCAAAAAAATAAAACAAAACAAAGACAAGGACGATGAGACTTCATCTCATGCACATTGGTTATTGTTTTCAGGAAACCAGTCCCTGGAAAAGGACATTGTGCTTGGTAAAGTGGAGAATAGTAAAAAAGAGAAAGATGGTCAAGGAGATAGATTGACACGGTGACTGCAACACTGGCCTGTAAGATAACAATTTCGAGGATAGTCCAAGACCTGGCAATATTTTGTTCTCTCAATATTTTGAATTGTGCATAAGGTCACTATGAATTGATGCAGATGCAGCAGTACCTGATGACATTTCTAATGGGTATATGGAAGATTACCCTAGCAAAAACCCTTTAAAAATATTTGTAAGTTTCTCTTTGAAGAAGCAGTTGCTAAAGCTGCTTGGGCTAAAGTGGCTTCTGTGTTTATTTCTGGAAGTAAAAATAAAGGGTCTCGATGAAAGTCTGAAGCTATGTCATTATTCTTAAATGAGGTAAACAAGAATCCTTTGAGTCCTGCTGGGGCCTCTGGAATCTGGTTGGGTTACAAAACCAGTGAAGCGTGTATATAGAGATTTATGTAAAGGAAATGGATCCGCTGGAGAGGCAGGCAAGTTACAACATCATGGGGTAGATGTCAGGCTGCAGGCTTCTAACTCATGTGGCTACAGGGGCTAAGGAACCCAAGGTCGTGGGTCAGATTGCAGGATTCTGGCTGCAGAGACTAGTGAATCCCAAGTCGGCAGATAGATTGATGGCTCAAATCCACAGAACTGAAGACCAGATGATGAGCCAAAAAAACAACTGAGCTTTTCCACAGCTCTCACCTATAGTGGAAGCAGGCAGCACCCAGAGGACATTTTCTTTCAGTTGATTACACATAGACGATTTCTTCATAAAATTAATTTTATTATATTAGATTTTGTCAAATTGTTGTGTTAGGTGCCTTTAACCCTATGGAAGAAGAAGGAATAGGCTGTCCACTTCTGCAGAATTAGCCATTGAAAACCTTATGACTAGCAGCAGGACACTGTCCGATCTCAGAGTGGGGGGTGGCTATATTTTAAGTACCAAAGCACTGAGAATCCTAGACAAAATGACACAAAACTTTTAGATATCAAAACCAAGAGCCAAACTCAATGCCACCAAGTTTATTCCAATTCATAGTAACCTGAGAATATAAGTGCCCCATTGGCTCTCCACGGCAGTAAATCTTCAGAGGAGAAGAAAGCCTCACTGTTCTCTCCCAGGCAGCTGGTAGGTTCAAATTGCTGACCTACTTACTGGTTAGTACCTACTGATGCTACCTGCGCTGTCTACATTCTGTCTTCTACTCTGTCTGAACCAGGTATAATTATCTCAAATTCAAACCATTCTTAAGAACCAGAGATGGCCCCCTAAAGTGATTCTGTCTCACATTCCATCAAAAACTTTCAAACGAGGGGCTGAGCCCCGGTGGCATAGTGGTTGAGTGTGGGACTGCGGCCCATGGACTTGGCAGTTCAAATCTAGCAGCGACTCTCCAGGAGCAAGGCTGGGTAGCTCCCACGACCACCAGAGGACAGTGATGCCCCCCCCAAAAAACTTTCAAAAGAGAATTGGGGACATTTCTAGAGGCTAGATACCTAGTCAACTGAGGTGGGAAGACTTTCCAATGGACAATCAGTGAAGAGTCCATTAAAAAGTATTCATTTGTTTCCCTTCTTTATTTTTGTACTCACTCATCTATTGTGAATTCATCATTAACTATGAGCCCAACCCCAACTATAGTCCTGGGAATACAAAGAAAAATGACACTATTTCTTCCTGGAGGGTATGAACCTCCAAGTTTTAACTAGGAGTGAACAAGAATGATTTTTAACAAATGCATTAATCATTGTTTCCCTCCAGAGTACCTACTATCATTTTCCCCACAATTATTTGTGCCCTATGTTTTATAACTTGCTTATGTTAATTTACTATCATGATTACAACACTAATATGCCTTTCAGTGCCACTACATACATTATAGTCCACTTCCTCTTTTATCCCTTGGACAAGCAGGGGGTATTATTATTATGTGCATTAACAGGTTCAAGGTCACTGGTGACATATGATTGATCTGGAATCAGATTTACTCTAGCTGATGCTGAAGATAGAAACAAGCAGAGAGAAGCTGTTTTAAGAGTCTCGCCATATGTTGATAAGATCATGTATCAGGCATCAAAGACACAAAACAAAAAATCATTGTGAATTAGGGGGCGTGAAGAGTGGAGAATCAAAGCCCATCTGTAGACAAGTCAGTCAGGGTGCAGTATAGTACCATTGAAACGTAACTTTCCTCTAGTTTTTTAATGCCTCCCCCCCACTTTTGTGACTCCAAGTCCACTTTACAAATATGGCTAGGCCAGAGTATGTAGTCAGAAGCTAGAAACACAGTCATAATAATAATTTATAAATTATCAAGGGCTCATGAGGGAGGAAGGGTAGGGAAGGGAGGGAGGATAGGGGAGGGAGGGGGAGAATGAGTATCTGATACCAAGGACGCAAGTAGAGAGAAAATGTTTTGAAAATGATGATGGCCACAAATGTTTAACTGTGCTTGACACAATGGAGGGATCGTGATAAGAGTTGTATAAGCCTCCAGTAAAATGATTTTTTAAAAAAGGAATTTTGCTATCTAACTGAGAGGAATTATTAAGAGACAGTAGAAGGGCAAGCATCATGGTGGGGCAGGAAGAAGGTAATGGAAACAGAGGAAAGATCTGAGAAGCAAAGCTATGGTTAGAGATATAAACATAGGTATGCATTTATGTAACTATATTAATTCATTAAAATAGAGGTATTGGCTTATGTTCATATATTTCTATGGCGATACAATGAGGTAGTGGATGGACTTTGGGCCTCTGGTCAAGACCAGCCTCAACGCAAGAACACTTTGTTCTAAAAATGTGCCATTCTGTGATGAAGAAAGCTGATGGTTGCCCAGCTTGAAGTTAAACAAACGGTCATCTAGCAGAGAAGTAACAAAGCCCACATGGAAGAAGCACACCAGCCTGTGCAATTGTGAGGTGTTGATGGGGTCAGGTAACAGGAACCAGAAGACACCCCCCCAAAACAACAACAACAACAACAGCAACATTTTGTTGAGAACTTAGGGGGTCAGAGCAGCGACCCCACACCCATCTGTTGATAATAGTTTATCCCCTCACTGGAGTGTCACAAGGAGTCAAGGAGGGCACAGTACAGCTCTGATGAAACATACAACATTCCTCTGGTTCTCTGAAGCTTCCTCCACTATCATGAGCAGCGTTCTGGCTAGACAGAAGCATGTAAAGAGCTCACCATGACACACGGAATCCAGTACAGATAAGAGATCATCACAAGGACACATGGAATTCCGGTCAGATAAATCCCTCGGGTACAGAAATGGGAGTAGGAATAGGGGAAGGGGAGGGGAAGGGGGAAGGGGAAACCAGTTGCAATGAAGCCCCAGAAAGACGAACAACAGAAACGTGGGTGAAGAGAGACAGCGGTTGGTAAGATATGAAAACAATAATAATTCATCAAAGGTTCATGAGGGTGGGAGGGGGGAGAGGGAGGGGAAAACGAGAGGCTGATACTAAGGATTCAATAGAAAGTTTAGATAACGATGAAGACAACGTATGCACAAATATGCTTGATATAATGGTATATTGAATGTTATAAGTCTGTAAGAGCTCCAATAAAATTATTTTTTAAAAGTTTTGCTTTTGCAAACTCAGGCCACGTCGAGATGAGATCTGGGTATCCTGAAAAGCCAAAAGCCAAACAAATTAATTGCTATCAAGTCGATTCCTACTCCGAGCGATCCTAGAAGACAGGGGAGAACTTGTCTCAGGGAATTTCTAAGACTGTAGCTCTCTCTCCCGCGGCTGCAAATTGTCAATAAATAATAGTCAAACTCCGCTCTTCGTAGCAGAATTTATACTTTTTGCTCGGCTAAATTATGCCACTCCAATTGAAGTGTGAGTCCCAGCCTTTCTTTTCCAGAGCAACCCGTGGTGGGAATGGCCGGTGTTCCTGCGCAACCTCGTCTTTCCACCAGGGGTCGCCAGCGCAAGCCCCGCCCTCGCCCCGCCCACCGCCGAGCATCCTCCAATGGCAGCGCCCGATCCCGCCTTCTACCAGCGCTTCTTTCCGGTATCCGGCCTGCGTCCGCTCAGAGCCCGGCACTGAGAAGCATGGAGGTCCCGGGTGAACAGCGGCCCAGCGCGACGAGCTGTTCTTCGTCCGCTCCCGGCGGGCCCGGCGTGGCAGTGTCCAAGGAGCTGCTGACGGCGGGGAGCGAGGGCCTCGGAGGTGATGGGCGGCGGCGATGTGGGCCGGGCACGTGCGGCGGGGCTGCGCGTCCGTCTGCTCAGGCCTGGCCACCTGGGAGGAGCCTCGTGGGCGCTGCAGGCGCCCCTGTCCCGCCGTCGCGGAGGCGCGGGGCCCCCAGCAGGACCCAGGTCCCAGAGCCGCGTGGCCGTATTGCCTCTCGAACTGGTGCTTCTGTTTGCCAGGCGCTGCAAGGAAGGCGCCTCCCCTGCCCGCTCAGCTGACGCGATGCCGAACTTAGGGGTCACCTGGCCGGGTTGAAGGAGTTGTCTGGTCCGGGACCGGCCTGTGAATATTAGAGGCAATAATCTGCACATCATATACACGGGACGAGTCCTTGGTGCAGCTCTGTTGTAGACTATTCCACGGCCATCAAGTCGATTTCAACCCCAAACGCCCCTGTTGGACCGAGTATAGACTGCTTCTTAGGGTTTCCAAGATTTCAGACGGCTCCCGAGCAGCGACTACTGGTGGTTTTGAACCGCTGATGTCGCAGGTTGCGTGCAACGTTTAACCCGCAGCATCATCAGCGCGCCTTCTCTTTGCAGACCGTGGCTAGAAATCTACGTGGACCGCTGAGCATTATAATACTGAGTTAAAAAGCATGGATTCGAATTCCAGCGCTAGGCGTATCCAGCTGTGGAACTTTGTTAGGTGCAGTGGAATCTGTTAGAAAAGAACCATACACGGCCCGGTCCCATCTTGACAAATGTGATGTTTGGACCCCTTGTTGTAGCCACAGTGTCAGTCCATCTTGTTGAGGGCCTTCCTCCTTTTCGCTGCCCTGCTACTTTCTCGAACGTAATGTCCTTCTTCAGCTGCCCTGTGGTTGGTTCTAGGCAAGTCATTTTTGTCGCACAGCAACGGGTTCCGCGCCATCTTCACTGTCTGTGCTTGAGCCCATTCTTGCAGGCACTGTCAATGGTGCAAGGAGGTAGTCCTGATTTTAAGCTACTCAGAAGTGGTCAGTAGGAGTCGTTGACTAGAAGGTAGGGACCTCACAACAGCAGTTACAGAGATTTTGGAGAAAAGAGAGAATGAATAAAGTCAGAGAATAAATAAGGGCCCAGCGCCAAATTCAGAGAAAATAACGTGCTTCAAGAAAAGGCCTGTGACGACCCAGAGGGTCCGATGGAGTCACAGGCCTTAGAGCCAAAGCTTAGGTTGTGTTTACTCTTCTCTGGGAGTTAATTTAATCCTCACAACTCTTGCCGTAATTATCCATGCATATTGATTTCTTGTTTGATCGATTTCAGACCCAAGATGTTGGTAGAATTCTTCAACTTCCTCATCACCAGTTTTGGTGGCTGGGGCAGAGGTTTTAATAATAGTTGTGCTGGTTGGAGTGTTACAGTAATGAAGACCAGGACTGAGGACAAAGGCTCGCCCGACCCAGGTCATGGTATTTTCAGTTGCCTCATGATCATGTGGAAATTGGACATTGGATAAGGAAGACTGAAGAGAAGATTGCTATGTTTGCATTGTGGCACTGGTGAAGAATATTGAACACACTATAGGGTGCCAAAAGGGGAAAAAAAGGCTGTCTTGAAAGAAATGTGGCCAAAGTGCTCCTTGGCGACACGGGTGACAAGACTTTGTTTCCTGTCTTTTGGGCATGTTGTCAGGAGAGACCCGTCTCTGGAGAAGGACATCATGGTTGGGAAGGAGAGAGGCGGCAAACAGGAGGAAAGCTCTCAACAAGGTGGCGTTCTGCCGTAGGAACAGTAGTGAGGCTGTCCCAGGACTGGGTAGTGTCTTGTTTCCTTGTCAATCGTGCTGCTGCTCAACTCGATGACACCCAGAAAACAACCACAGTCCCCACAAGCAGACAAGGAATAGGTAGTATGGTGGATTGCACATTGGGCTGTTAACCGTAAGGCTGGAAGTTCAAACCCCTCAGCTACTCCTCACAAGGAAGTTGAGCCTTTCTGCTCCCCTACGGATTCATAGCTTCGGAAACCCAAGGGGCATCTCTGCCTTGTCCTCCAGGGTTGCTGGGATGGCGGTTTGTTTTCGAGTTGTCACTGGCAAATGAACCGCTACCTGCATTTAATAAGCAAGGTCGACCACATAGGTCTGTAGCTCGCAAAGCCGCAGTTTGAATCTAAGCCCTCCTGCTCCAGAATCTTCCGCACCCTATCTGCTCAGCTACGGGGCTTTCACTCACCGAGTGTTCAGCAGATGTCTGAATGCTTTTCTTGGAGGATGAACAGTGTTTGAGTGCCGGGCGTGAAGCGACTTTGCAGGTGGGATAGCCATTCTGCTTTGGGCTGCGAACCGCAACATCAGCGGTTTGAAGCCACCAGCTCCTCTGGGGGGAGAAATAAGAGGATCTCTACTCCTGGGAAGAGTTGTCTTGGAAACCCGCAGGAGCAGTTCCACCATGCCCTGTAGGGTCGCCATTTGATGACAGTGAGCTTTTGTTTGGAGAAATACAGGTGTGGAAACCTCCAAGTTAAGGAAGACAAATCCTTTTCTAGGAGTTGTGATAGGCTGGAGAGTTGAGTGGAATTTCACGAGAGAGGAAGTTGAAAGGCGGTAGGGAGGGGCTGCCTTCTCTAGGCTCTCTAGGCTGGATGTCCTCATTGAAAGAGCACTAACCAGACTTAGGAATGTCTTAGAAATGGAGAAGCGAATGCTCGTAGGGTGTTAGGTCCCTTGTCACGTATGGCCCAGTGCAGCATGCTTTCTGGTCTCAGTTACTGGGGATTGCACTGTGTAATGCTCCCTTCATTCTTCATTGCAGACCCACGTCTTCTCCTGATAGAATTTGGATCCAAATAGATACAACTCCGTATGCATTTGTGTCACCCAGCCTTGGGGTATAGCTGGATGTGGGGCAGGCTGGATAAGGTGAACAGGAAGAACCAAACAATGACAAATCGTTGTCATGGAGCGCATGGAGTGGCTCTTTGTAAAAGATCTCCAGACAAGGAGCATTCAAATCCTGAAGCTGGGCATGGAAAGGTGCGGGATAGGACCCTGTTTGAATAGGGCATTGTAAATGACTTACATGTGTGTTTTTTTCAGGAATATGGGACAGGCTGCTCATCAACCCCAAGCCTCACTCCAGAAAGAACTCAAGTCTTCAAACTGTTCGGATAGAACGGAGTCCCTGTAAGTAGCCCCTGTCTTGTTTTCTCTGAGGCGCAGTTCTACCTCCGTGGGTGTAACTTGGCGAAGGCACTTTATGTCGTCATAAGCAAGTGACAGTCTCGTGGAGCAGTTTTACTTAGGCCTGACACTGCGCAAAGAGGATCGTGTTCTCCTGAGGAAAACAGATGCAAAATAAAGAATTTGAAAATAATTGTTGCTACTCCTTACCAGAATTGTTTTTAGAGGGTGCTGAACCCCAAATATAATAGGCCTGTTTGGCAAAGCCATCTGGGCTTATTAAACTGGACAGGAATCCTAGCAAGGACACAAACTAGCAAGGAGCCCTGGTGCCATAAAAGTTAAGCACTGGGTTACTCACCAGAAAGTTGGTGGTTCAAACTCAGTAGCTCCAAGAGAGAACCCAACATTCTACTCTGATAAAGATTACAGCCTAGAACATTCTATGGAGCCAGTTGTGTGCTGTCAAATGAGGTCACTATGAGTTGAAACTGACTTGCCATCCCCTAGCCACCACAGATGGTTCTCTTTGTTAATGACTCTATAGTAATTGCTTTACTGCACAGTCACAAATATATGTCCCTTTTAGTCGTTCTTTTTTAAAAAATCATTTTATTGGGGGCTCGTACAACTTTCATCACAGTCTATTCATATATAATGTGTCAAGCACATTTGTACATTTGTTGCCATCATCATTCTCAAAACATTTGCTTTCCACTTGAGCTCCTCAATTTTCCCCCTCCCTTGCTCCTTCACCTCACCTCCCTTGATAATTTATAAATTACTATATTTTTTTCGTTATATAAAACTAATACTAACTGATGTCTTCCTTCACCCACTTTTCTGTTGTCTGTCCCCCAAGGAGGTAGTTATATGTAGATCATTGTGATTGGGTCCCCCTTCTTCCCCCAACCTTTCCCTTATCTTCCTGGTATTGCTACTCTCAATATTGGTTCTCGATTCCCTGTATTTCCAGCTCTTATCTGTACCCAGTATACATGCTCTGATCTAGCCAGATTTATAAGGTAGAATTGAGATCATGATATTGGGTGGTGGGATAGTGTTAAAGAGCTAGAGGAAAGTTACATGCTTCATTGGTGCTATTCTGTACCCTGACTGGCTCATCGCCTACCTACCACCCTTCTGTAAGGAGATGTCCAGTTGCCTACAGGTGGGCTTTTGGTCTCTGCACTCCCCCTCATTTTCAATGATAAGACATTTTGTTCTTTGATGTCTGATACCTGATCTTATCAACACCTCAAGATCACACAGACTAGTGTGCTTCTTCCATGTGGGTTTTGTTGCTTCTCAGCTAGAAGGCTGCCTGTTTATCTTCAAGACTTTAAGACCCAGATGCTATATCTTTTGATAGCCAGGCATCATCAGCTTCCTTCCACATTTGCTTATGCACCCACTTTTCCTTCAGCGATGGTGTAGGGAAAGCTGAGCATCATGGAATGCCAGTTTTATATTACATTGTGTTCTTCCATTGAAGTAGTACTTGAGTAGAGGCCCAATGTCCACATGCAACCTTAATTCTTAATATATAGATATGAGTACATAGTTCTGTTTCCCTCTCGATAATTGTAAACATATTTGCACATGAACATGCCAGTATTTAGACCTCTGTAAATGCCCTTTGCCTCCTAGTTAATTCCTCTATTTCTTTTTATTTTCCTCATGTCCCACTATCATGTTCATCTTTCATTTGGGTTTCAGTAATTCCTCTCAAATACATTGCTCTTAACTAAGCCCTACTCAACCTCCTACAGCCTCCTCTACATCAGTTTTCAACTCTTAATCTTTCTATGGCCATTCATGTAATGTTCAGTATATGAATAATTTTATCTTAGTGGTAAAAACAAAAAAGTAAGAATCCTGTGGGAAAGGATGTAAATGACCCATGAGGTGATTGCTTTTACAGACTAAGAAATCACAGTAATGAGGAGAACTTAGCTGGTTAGTCTTACAGTTGTCCTGGATACAATGTCCTTTTCTTTAGACTACTTTTAAGAATTTTTTCCTCACTGACAAAATATTCAACTTTCCTCTAGTTCTGTAATGCTTCCTTTACCCAATTCGATCTTACAAATCCAGCTAGATCAGAGCATGTGCACTGGTACAGATAAGAGCTCGCAGCACAGGGAATCCAGGACAGATAAACCCCTCAGGACCAATAATGAGACAATCGATACCAGGAGGGTAAGGGAAAGGTTGAGGGAGAAAGGGGGAGTCGATCACAATGATCGACATGGAACACACACCCCAGGGGAAGTGGGTGAAGGGAGACAGCAGGCAGTATAAGACACGAAAAAGCAAAACATTGTAATTTACCGTCGATAACGTACTATAAAAGAAACTTTAGTGAACTTGAGGACAAAGGAATACGAACTATCCAAAGTGAAACAAGAAAACAAAGCACTTCACCACAAGATGAAGTGAGCACCACTGAGCTGTGGGGCAGCGTGAGGTACAGAATTAAGTCTCCCTTCAGGGTTCATGAGGGTGGGTGGTGAGCAGATACTAAGGACTCACAAAGAAGGAAAATATTTTGAAAATGATGGTAACACATGTACAAATGTGTTTGGCACCGTGTTTGTGTGTATGGATTGTGATAAGAGCTGTAATAGCCCCCAATAAAATGATCTAGGGGGAAAAAAGTATTTTTTCTTTGTCACTGGTTTTCATCCATTTGATGGTACTGTAGCCAGATGTATTTTTCTTTATGATTCTTGAGCTTGGAGTTTGTTGATCTTTCTAGATATGTAAGTATATCGCTTTCATCCAATTTGGAAAAAAACTTTTGCCCACTGTGGGAAACTTGAGCACCAGGAATAGGGTGTAGTCACTCAAATGCTATACGTGTGTAGTGTAAGAATTGTGGGAGGCGGAGCCTGGTGGAGGGCGGCCTTCACATTTGTGGGTTGGAGATGAGTCCCGGTCACATTCTCCTAACTAAAGCTGCTCCCCACGATGTCCCCTAGAATAATGCCAACTGTAGGGTGCTGTTTGCAAGCACACGGTTGCTACTATATGCTTGAAGGCTAACTGAAAACTCTTTGCCAGAAGATTTTCTGACATCACAAGAGTGATCAGACCCGGCACCCTCAAGTATGGCTACTCCCTTTTGGTAAGGATCATAGATTGGTGCTCTGGAGAAGAGTGCAGAGACACATAAGGCCAAGCCAGCTCAGAGATGCCCAAGGTTAAGCTGCCATCTTAACTTTAGAACCCACCCATCTTGTTAGGTATGTAATCTCCGGTTACATGTATGTCTCTAATACATTACCTTCCTGTTATGTATGCGTATGACGTGGCTGGCATGCCTGAGATGGTATAAACTTGGTAGAGAATACATTCGCCCCTTTCTCTGGTTCTGGTTGTCATGGCATCAAAGAACCCTGGCCGGCCTTGTTTGATGTTTTTTTTTTCTTATTTACCCTTCAATTTCACAACTGTCCCCACAGCCTGCTCTTTCTTCAACAAACAAACATTTTTTTCTTGTTCTTCATCTCTCTCCTTTCCTTCAGTAATGTCTGTGAGACTTAATTTTGTGCTTCAAGAACATTGGAGGTTTTTGAAAACAGAAGAGGCTTGAAATGTTATTATGGGATTCAGAAGGGCTTTATAAGAATTTGTGGGTTTGGGACAAAAGTTGGCCAAATAGTACGTGCATGCTCCTGTCTTTTCTCTTAGTGTTGGACCAGGTGCAGTCCTTCCTCCCCCAGATGGCTCAGGCGAACGAGAAGCTAAGAAAAGAAATGGCAGCTGCCCCCGCTGGTCGGTTTGATATTGAAAATGTTGATGAGACTCTTGGAAAAATCATACAAATGGTAATTATACTTTGTGTTCTTTTTTGTAAAGTAAAACTGCCAGTATGCCTTGTGACTTTCCTTCTTAATGTTATTTTTCCTCTTGGAAAATCAGCTCCTGTTCCCAGCATCCTGTGGGCACTTAAGTCATTTTATGAGCAAGGCTTTAAAGGTCTGTAAGTGTCCCTGGAAAGGGGTTAGCGATTTAATAGGATGAAGTCATGGAATGCTTTTTTCAAGTTACATGTTATATTAGTTACCTGGTGTGTTAGTCTGGGTAGACTATAGAAACAAATTCATAAACACTCATGTGTGTAAGAAAGAGTTTATATACAAGAGCAACTTTACATGAAGAAAACATCCCAATTCAGTCCAGTCCAAAGTCATAAGTCTGATACTAGCCCATATGTCTGACAGCAATCTACAAAGCTCTCTTCAGACCCACGAAATACATGCAATGACACCAAATACAGAATGACCATAAGTCAGTGGGTAGAAAGTCTTTGGATCCAGTGGTGGTGTAAGCATCTCAGCGCTTGCAGGAGCCTCCTGTGGCTTCTCTAGGTCCAGGTTTCTGGCTGCATCAGGGTAGGTCTGTGGCTTCTCCTCAGGGATGTCTCGCAGGGAGTCAGCCTTGTCAGTCAAGTCTCTCAGGCAGCGAGTGTTCTCAGTAGAGAGTCTCTAAGGACGTGAACTGAGAAAGTGTGTGTCTCCTGCCTCCAAGAAGAAATTACCACGTTCCCAGAATTCTCAGAAGGCCATGCCCACACAGGTCTCATTGACTATCTCCTGATTGACAGACTAGACTCCACCCCAACACTATTAATCCTCAAATTGACACCAGTTTAGGTGACTGCCACAGCCGGAATTATTCATTTACTCACTGTGTTATTTCCCCCACTCGCTATCCAGAATCCGAGAGAAAGAATAGTCTGATTCATTATGCAAAAATAAATGTGCTTGATGGAGAGATTACTGATAACAAGGTGATTCCGAGAAGTTAGTGGAAAATCGAGTTTTTCCATGAAAGTTTGAGGTCCCCTCATATAATACATCTGTGAGCATTGTCTCAATATATACACCTTTCCTGTTTTTACACTGGAATTCCCCTTATAACACTTACGTTAGGACACAGCTGACCAAGTTAGTAATAGTAATAATCAAATTCATCAACAGATCTGGTCACCTCTACCTCAGAAGATGTCCCAAAGCTATCCCCTTTGTTCAGCCTCTGCCACCACCCACCATCCACTCCCTCATGGCCTCCCCTTAGGACTGCTGCATGTGTTTCCGGCAGGTCTCCTGCATCCAGGCAGGTCTTCACACAGTGGGTGGGGTGTGCATTTGGGACCCTTGGGATTTCCCATTGTAATTCTCATCAGCACAGAGTCCTTGAGGGCCTGCATGTCCCCCTCCTTTGCAGTCCACTCACATAGAGCACCCCCATCCCAGTTTCCCTGTTCCAGACCTTTCCCTTATATTTAGCCCCCCTTGGGCTGAATGCTTTTTTTTTTTTTAAATATTGATTTTATTGGGGGCTCTTACAACATTCAATACATCGTTCGTATTAAGCATACTTGTACACATGTTGCCACATTCATCTCCATTTTCTACTTGAACCCCTCCAGCATAAGCTCCTCTTTTCCTCTTTCCTCTAGTTCTTTATTTTAATTCCAACTCCCCATATTTCCCCTTCCCCCTTTTCTCCCCCATGAACTTCCAATAATTTACAAATTGTTATTACCTCTTCATATGGTACACTGTCCAATGTGTCACTTCATTCACCCCCTGCCCCGCCCCCCCAGTCCCAGTTGTCCACACCCCAGAGAGGAGGTCACATGTAGATCCGAGAAATTTGTTCCCCCTTTCTACTCCACCATCCCTCCACCCTCCCCACTAGTCTCAAGGGATTATCTATCCTAAATTCCCATGTTTCTGACTCCAATGTACATTCCTGGTCTAGACGAATCTGTTTGGCAGAATTGGGATAATGAGAGTCGGTGAGAGGAAGCATTTGAGAACCAGAGGAAAGTTGCACATTTCATTGCTACGACACTGTACTTAGACTGGCTCATCTCCTCACTGCAACCCCTGCATAAGAGGATGTAGCTTCACTTATGATGGGCTTTGGACCCAAAATCCAATCTGAACTCCCCCTCATTTATAATGATATAATTTTTAGATCTTTGATGCCTGATACTGGATCCCTTTGATCTCAATGTTTTGGGTCCCCTGCGCATTGTCACCTCAGCAGGCATTTCCTGATGCACCCTGTCAACTCATCCTGCTCAAATACTCTTTATTGTCACAGCCTGACACTGTTTCTATATGTATTTGTTCACTGTTTTCTTTTTACCACTGAGAGGAGGGAGGGGCCAGGCAGGCAATACCCCACGTTCTGTGGATCAGGCTGTCTCCATTGTCTGCCCTTGGTCTGTTCCTCCGCTCAGCAATTGTAGTGCAAAAGTAGCTATAGATGTGAATGAAGAGACATGGCTCATAAGCTTCATTTATGGACACTGAAATTTGCCATTGTTAGAGTAAACCAGCCTCTGACATCCCTGGACATCTGTGGGAGGAATTGTACAGTAATAATATAGAGAGATTGTAGTAAAGTCACAGAGAATAGGAGAGAAGGCAAAATAAAGGAGTCAGACACATTTTACGGGAGCATGCCACCTCCGGGACCATGATCTCAGCAGCCAGCTCCACGCAGAGCGGGAGGAGCAGGAGGGAGGAGAGCGTGTGTGTATTTTTTTATTTCCCCCAGTGAATTTATTGGAGGCTCTTACAACTCGTATAACATTCAATATATCATCAGTATCCAAGCGCATCTGCACACGTGCCGCTATATTTATTTTCAAATATTTTCTACTTGAGCCCCTGGTATAAGACCCCCCCTTTTTTTGTTTTTATAAATCATTTTATTTCTGACGAAGGCCACATGACACAGGAAGGGACTGGAAGGGGATGAGCTCCCGGTGTACACATAATAGGAAGAGGAGGGACTTGGGGTACGC
>PVJH01042012.1:0-14659 GCA_004026705.1 Nesogale talazaci | reverse complement strand
CCGAGTACTGTCCACTGGCTGCTCCGTGACTCCACACTGGGCGGGCTCTGGGGAGCCGGCATTCTGTCTGCAGACACAGTCGGTGTGGTGTGTGGTGGCTGCACCTGACCTTCCCTTTACAGATTTCACAGTGAAGGGAACCCGGGATACGGAAATTCAGGAAGCAGAACAGCCTGCAGTGTCCAGTCCACCAGGAGGGGCAGCTTCCCTCAGGACGCCGAGCTGAGACCAGGACAATTCTAGCCCCTGTGCAGTTGCAACGCCACTGCCGACCGACAGTGAGTTCACAACTGTAGGTGGACAGCAGTCCGTTTGTCTTACGGCTCTCCCGAGGGTGCCCTGACGTGCATCTTGTAAATAGGACTCTGTGGACTATGGGTGGGGTGGCATTCTAGTGTTAGTGTTTTTAAAAGGCCCCCAAAAAAGAACCGTGAAGAAAAAGCAAATGTTAATCAAGTCATCAACTGTCTCCAGGTGTGCTGTCCACTTTGCTCTGCCCAGGTGCCTTTCTCTCCTCACCAGCGCTAAATGGCACAAGAAAAAATGAGCGGGAGGGAGAGGGGGCTTGATTAATTGCAATCACTGATCCGGTGGAGCAGAGGTTAAAACGCTCTGCTGTGCACCGTAAGATCTAAGGTTTGAACCCAATAGTAACCCTGTGTGGCAGTTATACCTCTGTCAACTTGCAAAGGGGGTGGGGTCAAGCCTGTCAATCAGGTCATAGCCAATGAGGTCTCTGGGGATTCTGGGAACCCCTGTCTTCCTTCCCAGAGGTGGGACACACCTACTTTCTGTTTCCTCTTGCTGCTGACAAGCCACGTGGAGCTCCACTGATACAGCCAGAGCCCTGCTGTCAGCAGAGCCACGTGGAGACCCACGCCAGCAGAGATGCTTCCACCGCCCCTGGATCCACAAGATTTTCCACCCACTGGCCTGTGATCTTCCCACACTCCACATTCTTGAACGGCTGTGTGAGTCTGAAGAGGAATTTATGGACTAGGATATATGGATCATATCGGACTTATGGACTTGATCTAGACTGGATTAGGATGTTTTCTTAGTATACGACTGCTATTTGATATTAAGTTCTCTCTTACATGTAGATGAGTGTCTTGGATTTTTCCTCTAGTCAACCTGGATTCACACACCCTTCATGAGAAAGACAAGGCCTTTTACTCCCATAAAGATGATAGTCATTGAGACCTGTGGGAGACAGCTCCTCTCCGTCCAGTGAGGTCACTGAGAGTCGGAAATGACTCTCTGGCAAGGAGTGTCTTGCCTGGAAGGCCTCGGTATCAGTGTGAGTGCGGGTTGACTAGGGAAACAAATCCAGAGACACTCATCTCTGTGTAAGAGAGGACTTTGCATCGAGATGTAATTATCCATCAATAAAACATCCCAGCCCAGTCCAGATCAAGTCCATAAGTTCGATTCTAACTCATAAGCCCAATATTAGCCCATATGTCCGATACTAGTCTATAAATTCCTCTACACACTCACACAGCCATACAATGATGCCAAATGCAGGAAGATCACCGGCTGGTGGGTGGACAGTCCTGTGGATCCAATGGCAGGGGACATCTGTCCAGGGCTCTGGCTTGTCAAGCTCCATGTGGTTTGTCAACAGGAAGTGTATCAGAAAGGAAGTTCCCAGAATCCTCATGAGGAGATCAGGCCCACAAGGAGGGATCACCAGACTGACCTGATTGACGGGTAGGCTCATCCCTTCACTCTTATTAATCAAGCAGACTGGACACGGTGTTAACTATCCCTGTAGTGCAGACCAGGTGCTCCAGCAAGGCTGTGTCTGAGCAGACTCCTCCCTCCGGGGGGCTGGTAGGAGCCTGGGTCCATCAGGAGTGAGCAGCAGAAGCCAGGGAAGGACTAGCACACCCCTCCCAACTAGAGGACTCTGCTGACTGACAAACAAGGGTGGGGACAACGGACTGGGCATCTAGTGCCCTCTGGTAGCAGCTTCAGATTCATGACGCCATGTCATCTTCCTGGGGCGCCAGTAGCTGAGTGCACCCCAGCTGAGCAAATGAAAGGGGTGGTGGTTAAGATGCACCCAGAGGCTTCCAGGGAGGCAGCGTCTGTAGAGAGCAGGCTCCTGCCATCTGTCCTCTGTGGATTCTGCCTGGCTGTGTCCTCTGACTGCAGGGCAGGGCAGCACTACCCTGAGGGGCTTCCACGGTGTCATCTTTTTCAGAGCCCACCTGGGGGTCTTTCCCACAGCCTGTGAACCACTGGGTGAGTTCTAATAGCTTCTGTGGTATACTTCACCACTGTGCCCCTCGGAGCCCACTGCCCAAAGCGCCCACTGGGGCAGCTCCACTCTGCCCGAGAGGTCACTATGGGTCTAACAGACGCTACAGCAATTCCCTATGACTATCCTCACAGGCACAGAGGGCAGAAGATTTAGATGTCCCCGTTTTCTACAAATGAGACTGAGGCTTAAACCCCCCCCCCCACCCCCAATCTACTGCCCTGGAGCTAAGACCGACATCTCCTCTGTCCTCAGGGGGCTGCTGTGTTGGTTACATCATCTCGTGTCCACTTGAGACTCTGAAGAATGAAGGGTGGAGTCAGCTCACAGCTCGATGACCTGCAGTGGAAGCTCACTGGAGGCCTGGCCACACGTGCTGTCTGCCTTCCTGCTGACAAGTCACATGGAGACCCCTGATAGAGTCAGAGCCCTGGAGCTGAGGGAGCCACGCGGAGACCCACGCCAGCACTGAGGTGCTTCCACCGCCACTGGATCCACAAGACTTCCCACCCGCTGGCCTGTGATCTTCCTGCATTTGGTGTCATTGCAGGTGACATGTGAGCCTGAAAAGGAAATCACAGACCGGTATCAGACAGAGGGGCTAGTGCCAGACTTTGGGACTTGATCTGGATGGGGCTGGAATGTTTTCTTAATACACAATTGCTCTTTGACACACACAGGTGTCTAGGAATTTGTTTCTCTGGTCAACCTGGACTAGCGCAGCTTCCCAGGCTGTGATCTTTATCGGCGCAGACAGGCTGGTCTTACCCCGCAGAGCAGCTGGTGGGTTTGAGGGTCGAAGTCTAGAGAGTAGCCAAGAGCTGAAACCCTTAGGAAAGAAGCTCATGCAATTTTAAAATGGGTCTGGAAGAGACGGCTGCCAAGGATCGATAATTCCTGCCTTAACTACTTCTGGTAAATCAAATTTTATTTCTAACTCTCTGAGGGCCATTCTGAGCAGGCCATTTGAGAGTCTGGAGAGGTGTGGAGTGTTACCACGACGACGTCCTGGGAGGTAAAAGCGGGCAAGCGCGGAAAGGTCACAGGTTCAAATCCACCCAGAGGCCCTGCAGCAGCAAGAGCTGCTCCCTCAGTGTGGCCAGCAGGCAGCCTGGGCCAGTGTGGGTTGGAGGGAGAAGGTCGACAGGCTGACGCATGGGAAGTCCATGGGTCCTCGGTTCCCGCTGACATGCATGAGTGGCTGGGGTACTGGAATTGACTCCAACTGGCTTGTGTCAGTGGCCCAATGACGAGGTGCATGTCTCTGAGGCCTTCCAGGGCTCTCCGAGGCCACCATCACCACTTCCTCGGAACGCTGAGGTGCTACTGGCACTGTTCTTCTCTTCTGATGGCCAAAGAAGGGGGTGAAGGACGCCGCGGGCCCCCATCAGCATAAGCTGCGTCAGGGGGTTTGCCCCAGCACCAGTCCCACTCACGGAGTACATTAGGACTGGACTGGTTCCTGGAGAGGGACGTCCTGCTGGGTCCCGTGAGGGGCAGAGACACAGAAGCAGGCCCCGGGCACGGTGGGTGGGCTTGGCCAGAGGAAGGATTGTGAGGTGGGGCAGGACTGTGCAGTGTCTTCCCTCTGGAAAGGGGAGTAGGCAGTACTACTCAGGGTGCAGCAAGCTTGGCCTGGCCTTCCTGGGCCCGCTAGGGGCAGTAGCAACCACACCTGGGAGGCAGGGGACAGACAGTAGGCGGGCTTTCTCAGTTCAGTTTGGCCATCATTAAAATTTATTATTATTAATCCTTTTACTGGGGGGCCTTCACCCTCATTTTTATGTTTCTGGTACTTGTACAGGCGAGTGGATCTGTACACAGATGTACTCACCCTGCACAGCGTGCACCTGTGATGTGTGCAGACGTGACCAGCGTGACAGAAGAGACAGAGTTGCCTGTCTCCTGCCTGCCTTGTCTCCTTGCTCCTTTCTGGGACTCTGGGAATGGGCCTGGCATCCACAACAGCTGCAGGTCTGGCACCTTAGTTTGGCGAGTGACGTCTGGGGTCTTCAAAACCAAATCAATAAGATACAGCTCTTGATTCCTTCTTCTCCGTGGCAAAGGGGAAAAGGAGAAACCAGACTCCAGGGATAAACTAGTCTACAGAAGTCGTGGGCTATAGGAATCACTACTTCATTTACCCTGAGAGCAAAAGCACTAGATGGTGCCTGTGACCCTTCTGAGGAAAGTGGACCTCCAGCTCCTCTTTCATACTCCACATCCCCCACAGAGGCAACAGAGCCTGGGCCCTGCCGTGTCACATCAAAGAGGTTGTCAGTAAGGCCTTTCATCGTGACTCCACAAAGAAGATCCACAGATTCGTCACGAAGGTGAACTTCTGGGGCCACGCAATGTCCTGAGAAGGAAGCCTTGTGTACAGGTTTGATAGGGTCTGCCCGCTCTTTGGGAAGTCCCTGGTGGCGCTCTCAACTAGGTGTTGGGATGCTAAGCACAAGATCACTGGTTCAAACCCACCAACAGTTCCCTGGGAGAACAGCGAGGCTGTCTGCTACTGGGAAGACTCACAAACTCTAGGGGGCAGATCCACTAGGGAGCAAGACCTGGTGGTTCCGGTCCCCCAGCAGTGGGTTCTCCACCCAAGGAACTAGTCCCATAAAGCTGGCAGTCACGACAACCCCATGGGGTAGTTGGTTCTGTCACACGGGTCATGGAGAGCCACGAAGTAAGTCTAGGTCACCTGGCAACAAAGAGAAGGCAAACCCCTTTGTAAACACTGCCGGGTCCAGAAACGCAGCACACCCTCATCCAAGCGCCCCTCCAAAGCCCCTCCATACGATGGTGGCCCTTCCTCAGCTCCGCTCCTTCGAGGAGCATGAGCCTGACTTTTACAGTCCTCTTTCCTTCTTTCTCTCGCATTACTTTTGTGGAGGGCCATCTCCAGATGTGCCCCCAGGTGGACTGGGTGACATGTCAGAGGGGTGGCACCCAAATGACTGTCTAGAGTATTTTTTGTGCAGTGTCTTGGCGGGGAGTTATAAGCAGAAGTTGAACAACACAGACCCTTCCTGGCTCGGGTCAGAGCCGTCATGGTGACTCGGTTCCAACGGCGCTTCGAGTCCCACGGCTTCCCCCGACTGGCTGGCAGCACGCCCGGTTGTTCTCATTCTCCGCCCGTGTTTTCTACAGCCGCTGATCCTGCCTGGTGTTTCGGCTACAAAATGGTGCTAAGTAATATTTGACGTCAGCGGGTGGAACCTCAGGTCAAGCGGCCTGGAGTCTTTCCGTTTGAAAGAGAATCACATAGACGAAGGAGTCCTGGCAGATGAGGAGAGGAGGCTGCCTGCTCCTGTGAAGACCTCCAGCTTCAGAAACCCACGGGGGCAGTTGTACTCTGCCCGAGACCGTCGCTGCGAATCAGACTGGATCAGACCACTGTGGGTTTGGGGCTCGAGCCACAACAGGAGACCCCAGCGGCCTGTACCTGGTTGGCGCCAACCGAAGCTGAAAATGTATGTTAGGATTCCTATGACTCGGAATCAAATCGATGGCAGGGATTGTTTTTATCAATTGTTTTTCAGAATGAAGGCGTAATTAAAAGGAGAGCAATCCCCCTCCCCCCCAAAGGCTTTTATTTGCTGGTATTAATCATGTAGGTAATCATATGATCCAACGGATAAAGACTTTACACAACAATTTTTGGTTGCTGCCGTTCATATAAAACCTAAGACATATTACATTTAAGTCAGTTACAAGGATATTTATCACCGATTAAAGTTGATCATAAATGGCACTCTGTATGGGCTGACAGAGAGGAGCCTCTTGGGGGTGGGTTGAGACCAACCCCAGTGATGGCACTGCCAACATGGCATAGATTAACTTTACTTCTTGATGAAACACTTTAGATATGTCATCTGTGTTAGGGTAGACTAGGGAAACAACCCCACAGACACTTATGTGAATAGGAAAGAAGTTTATATACAAGAGCAATTGAACATGGAGAAGACACCCCAGCCCAGTCCATAGGAAGTTCTTAAGTGCGATATTAGCCCATGGGTCTGATGCCAGTCTATAAATCCTCTTCCGACTCACAAAACACATGCAACGATGCTGAATGCAGGACAACCACAGGCCAGTGGGTGGGAAATCTTTGGATCCAGTGGCGTTGCCAGCATCTCGGCGCTGGCAGTAATGTCCACGCGACTGCTCCAGCACCCAGGGCTGCATCAGGGCAGGTCCAGGTGGCTTCTCCCCAGGGATGTCTCGCAGGGAGTCAGCCTTGTCAGAGTGTCTCTCAGGGAGTGAGGCAAGAGACAGAATCTCTGGGCTTCAAGTAGGAAAAACAATAGGATTTCCCAGAATCCCTCCAGATAAGGCCATGCCTATGCAGAGGCCTCCTTGGCTATGACCAGATCCACCAACTCGACTCCACCCCTTCACTCTTAATCCTTTCCAATTGACACCAGATGATGTGACTTCCACATCTTCTAAACAGCAAACAAACCAAACCTGCTGCCGTTGAGTCACTTCCAACTGACCACAGCCCCATAGTCCAGGGCAGAACCGCCCCCCCCCACGGGGGTTTTGAGGCGGCACATCTTTATGACATCACACAGCCTCCTCTTTACCTCCAGGAGGAGCAGGTGGGTTTGAACCGCCGACCCCCAAACACACTAGGATTCCCAGGGTTCTTTTCTGAGTCTTTAATCCAGTGGTTCTCAACCTGTGGGTCATGACCTCTTCGGGAGGGTTCGGCCAATTCTTAACAGTCGCAGAATTACAGTTATGAAGTAGCAATGAAAATAATTTTATGGTTCGGGGGGTGTCACAAGATGTGGAACCGTATTACGGGGTCTGGACATTAGGAAGGTTGAGAACCACTGCTTTAATCCATAAATTACCCCTCTTACAAATGATCTCCTGAAAATTCCAGGTCACTTGACGGGCGTCGCACCGTCTGAAGCTCTCTGGTGGCAGTTACTTGTCTAGTTCAACGTGTTCCTCTGCTCCCATTGTTAGTTTGCTTGCTTTTTGGTCAGCAGATTGAGGTTTGATCCTTTTGACAACACAGTACTTGGCTTTGGGTTAATCTGTCAAGAGGTATATGGTATCTGGTTCTGGATGGCTTCCTTTTTAAGATTAGCAGGCATGCTGTGCTTCTATTTATTAATGCTCTGAGGGAGCCTTGATGCTTCGAGGACTACACTAAAGGTTGGCAGTTTAAACCCACTCAGTGGTACCCTGGGGGAAAGACCTGGACTTGACTGCTGTCAGATGGCAGCCTAGGGCCCCCCTCCAGCACCCCTCACCCCCTTGGGGGAAGTTCTACTCTGTCACCGAGTCCGAATTGACGTGACAGCACCCAACATGAGTCACTAGGGAATGAAGCTAAGCAGTGCTCTGTCTCTTTACCTGTGAGCTGAAATGTTTACCCAGTGTATTAGTCTGGGTTGACAAGAGAAACCGGTCCAGAGACATGCGTAAGTGTATAAGAGACAGTTTTATATTAAAAAGTAACTGTGTAATAAGAAAACATTTCAGTCCAGTCCATATCAAGTCCATCAGTTCAATATTAGCCCACATGTCTGATAGCATTCTATACTTTCCTCTTTAGACTCACCCAACACATGCAATGATGCCAAATGCAGGAAGATCACGGACCCATGGGTGGAAAGACTTGTGGTTGTGGTGGAAGCATCTCAGTGCTGGCATGGGTCTCCATCTTGCTCCTCCAGCTCCAGGGCTCTGGCTGCCATCAGGGTCTCCATGTGACTAGTCACAGGCCAGTGAAACAAGGAAAGAGTGTGTATCCTGCCTTCAGTGGGGAAGACTGGAACTCCCAGAATCCTTGAGAAGACCACGCCCACATAGAGGCCTCATTGGCTGTGATCTGATTGACTAGACTCCACCCCTTCACTCAAGTTGACAGTAGAGAGGTTAACTGGCACACTCACAGAGACATTGCCCTCGTTTATGATTTGGCCGCCCAGCATCTTCCAGAGGAGAGCGGTTCTTCTTGAAAAGATACCATGTTACTCACAGATTTACATGTCCTAGAAGGGTTTCTACACAGGGAAGTTATTCTTCTGTTGGGAGGATGCACTGTCCTCCCTCTAGTCAGTAGGAGGCTGTGTTGCCTCTTGATTTCTTTTTTTTTTGGGGGGGGGGAGGCATCACTGCCCTCTGGTGGTCATGAGAGCTACCCAGCCTTGCTCCTGGAGAGCTGCTGCTGGATTTGAACCGCCAAGCCCATGGGCCGCAATCCCGCACTCAACCACAATGCCACCGGGGCTCAGTCCTGCCTCTTGATTTCTTATGGCACAAACTTTCAGGGTTGTTGTAAGTTCCCATGGTGTGACAGAGGTTCTGGACTCACCTTGGACGTTTCTCTTCTGAGGCTTTAATTACGACATTTCCCCCAAGAAGTCCTGGTTTCTTTTGTGATGAATGGCATTTTGCGAACACTGAGACCGTTGAGAATCTAGCCACTACCAAACCCACTGCCAATGAGTTGATTCTGACTCACAGTGAACCTGTCTCTAGGACAGAGTAGAACCGCCTCCTTGGGTCTCTAAGTCTTGAAATCTTCATGGGGGCAGACAGCTTCACCTTTCTCCCTCAGAGAGCTGCTGGGTTCAAACCACGAACCTTAGGGCTAGCAGCTATAACTCAACAAAGCGTCTTTAACTCAACAGGATCACTGCCGTTGAACCAGTGCTGATTCACAGCAAACCCTGGGGGTCTCTGAGTGGGTAGAAAGCCCAGTTCCACCCATGGAGTGGCTGGTGGTTTTGAACTGCCGACCCAAGCAGTTCACAGCCCAACGTGGAACCACGACGCCACCAAGACGCCTAGGGCTTTTCTCTAGGGTTTTATTGCTACTGTGCTGATCATCGTCTCTAGGTGGTTTTAAGGAAGACCGGGAG
The DNA here is from genome assembly GCA_004026705.1 of Nesogale talazaci. Taxonomy (NCBI): domain Eukaryota; kingdom Metazoa; phylum Chordata; class Mammalia; order Afrosoricida; family Tenrecidae; genus Nesogale; species Nesogale talazaci. Next base: position 5,506 of record PVJH01042012.1, on the reverse strand, counting down.
ATAGAGGAATCGATAATCACACCACGGTTCTCAACGCTCCCAATGTCTCAGCCCTTTCATACAGTTCTTTATATTGTGGTCACTCCCAACCATAAAATTATTTTCGTTGCTTTTCTATCACTGTCATTTTGCTACTGTCATGAATCGTCATGTAAATATCTGATATGCAGCATGTATTTTCATGGTTACAAATTGAGCATAATGAAACCATAGTGATGAATCACAAAACCAATATGTAATTATGCATTGGGAAATATTTATTTCTAATGACAAATAAATGAAATTTTGGGCTCGAAGCATGGTGTAGCTTGGGTCACAAGTCTTCACACTGTGAACCCACCTGGAGACAGACAGAGGAGTGAGGAGCGGTCTCTGGGTTGCTAAGACCATGGGAAATGTGTGTTTTCTGATGGTCTTAGGCAACCCCTGAGAAAGGGTCGTTAGACACCCCCCCCCATGGGGTCATGACTCACAGATCGAGGACCACTGACCTAATAAGAGAGAGATAGAGATGGATGGATGGATGGATCAATAGATGGGGAGATGGACGGATAATGATGGCCGTGAAGGAATAGATGATGATGAAAACATAGGTAGCTCTACAGATTATAGATCTATAGATTAAAATAGTGTTGATATATGGATATATAACAGTGAAGAAACAGATAGAATTCTTCAAATTTCATGTTGATATGTTCAAGTTTAATGCTGTGAAACCCTGACTGAAGCCTCGAAGTCTAATTCAAGCATTTTTCTTCTTGTAGATGGAAAGTAAGACAATGACTAAAAAAGAACACACGAGAGTCACTGCATTTGAATCCTGGTGCTGGGAAATAATTCTAATCACACGTGGACCACCAAAAGTATCGGCAAACTCCAGTTGGAAATTGGACAGCAGACTGTTGCTTGAATGTAAGGGTGGCGAGACGCCGTCTTCCATTCTCAGAACATTATGTCCAGTATCCAGTGATCAAGCGTGGTGAAGGATAGGATGCACACAAAGAAGACCTTTCTGGATTGACATAATGGCTGCACCAAAGGGCTCGGGCAGAGCAAGCCTTGTGAGGATGCCACAGGACCCAACAGTGTCCCATTGTAAGCGGGCGCCTGTGAGTCAGAACTGACCTGAGGTCATCTACCAGCAATCCGAGAACCCTTGTTGTCAAGGGACAGGCTATGGTGGAATTCGAAGATTTCATCATCGGTCATTTTCTGGCTCCTTGATTTCATTTTCAACTTGTGCTTTCTTGGTTCTCTATTCTGAGCTCATAAACACATTCTTATTCCAATAGTTTTCAAGCTCCGCTTCCTCTGGTAAGCTCTCAGTTGCATTTTGTGGGCACCATACTCGAGAACACTGTGGGGACACAGTGTGGGTTGTTTGGGAAGGTGAGAAGAGTCACATTTCTGAGCAATCGCTTCTTTGTGCATCATGGGACTGTGAGTGGGCGATACTGGTGAGTGGTGTTTGACTCACACCCATAAGGGGCCCCAGGGTGGACCACAGTCCTGGTGAGAACAGAGAAGGGCAGCTTTGGGGCGTTCTCTCTACAACCCTCCACAGGTTGGCACAAGACAGCACCAAGAAGCACAGGTGGTTCCTGTAGTCCCATGAACATTCCTCACCACCACCCTCGCCCTCCGGCCATCAGGGCTCCACCAGGTCTGTAAGATTTGTATCACGTGGGGTGTCACACATTTGAAACAGAGTATCCCCTCTTAGATGGTACGCCAACCTACTGAGAGCCCTAAAACGAAACTGGGTCACCTTTCCTCCATTTGAAATCGCCCCCTCGGGAGAGAGAAGAGCTGGTGAGAAAGCTGTGACTGCAAAGTGTCACGGAGCCAGCTCTGACTTCTAGGGACCGTACGTACCACAGACCAAATGACCGCCTGGCCCTGGGCCATCTTCCGATCGCTATGTTTGAACCCCATGTCTCACAGTGTCGAACCATCCTGCTGGACGCCTTCCTCCTTTTCACTGTCCCAAGCGGGACTTCCTTCTCCAGGGACTGGTCTCTCTGATTACATGCCCAAGGGACACGTGCTGACGTCTGGCCACCCTAACTTCTAGGGAACACGCTGGCTTTCTTTCTTCACTAGCGCCCTCAGTCGAAGGCACCGGCTGTTCTCCGTCTCCCAGGGGCGTTGGGAGGCCATTGAAGACACCACGGCCCGAGTCCTCCAAGTAATGACCTTGCTCTGCAGTCCTTCCACGAGGTCTCATGTACGACAGGAGAAGACAGGACGTCATCTGCCCACAGCCCAGTGTAATTCAACATAAAACATAAAAAAGGTCTCTTGCCCCATTTTTCAAACTTATAGAATCCCTTTGCTCAAAAAGGTTTGAAATCATGTGTCTTATGCCTATATTTTGCGATCATATATAGCAGGACGAAGGGAGAGAAACATTCTATTTTGGAATATTGTCTTTGTAATAGAACCCACTGATGAAATCGTATTCAACATGGCCCTAGAACACCCTCACGTGGGAATCCTTCCATTCAATCTGGCACCACCAGGGTAGAAGCTGCACGTACCTTAACATTATTTCCTAAAGACTTAATTTTCTATTATTACCCTAGAAGTTCTGATTGTCATCAAACTCTTATTTACCAAGCTAATACTGACTGACTGCAACACTAAAACACTTGAACCCATGACCCTGCAAGCGACTGGACTCAGGGACCCAGAACAGGATTTCTGAGAGCGCTGGCTGTTGCGGAAGCGACAGCTTCATCTTCAGGGTGGGTGTGAACTGCGGGCCTGTGATGAGTGGCCGGGTGCCTCACCCAGTGTCCCCTGGGCTCTTTACAGGTAGGAATGTATGGTAATTGAAGACAATTTTCATCAAGAAAAAACAAAACAGAAAAGCCACATCGCTGTTTTCTAGTCTCAGGATGTTTTCAAATGATGGACAAGTGGTAAGTTGTAGGGCCCCGGCAGTGTCCCGCTGTACAGGAGTCACTCCAAGTCATACTGAGAACCCTAGACTTAGAATATTTCATCATTTGACATTTTCTGGTTCTTTGGTTTCAATCCTAAGTAGGTATTCAGTGTGATATAAATCTGAATGTGAATAACCTAAAATTAAGCTAAAACCCAGTACCTAGGAATGGTAGCATAACTCCTCATTAAAGCCAATGCCTGTGGCCTAAGGGCAATTTAGGAAAAATTACATGAAATTACTTTCCAAATACAAAATTCTCAACGTAAAACACTGAGGAAGAGACATGCTGTGTTGTGGGTTTATATTAAATTCTGAGCACCTGGTTTGCAGTGACAGCGAAAGCCCAAAATCCATTTGCAGAGCCCCCATTGCCCCCTCCCCCCAAGCAGATGAGGCTGTCATTGAATTTCTTCTGACCATTTTCCAGACTGCGCAGTCTTCCCTCAGACAGGGCACAGAAGAACGTGCGTGGTACCTCCCTCCACTCTCCTGACGAGCTTCGAGCTTCTCTCGTGGGGCAGCCGGGTGTGTCCATGACAGAGCTGCCATGTGGGAGCAGCAGTCATGAGGCACGTGCCAGACCCACCTTATGTATGTGTCCCAATCCTGGTCTCGTGCCAGCTTCTGTAGTCCCACCAGCAATGGTGACGACTTGATCTGCTACTAATCCATGATGCTTCTGTGTCGGTCCCCCTACTCCCGTTCGAAACTCTGAATCTGCAAACTGCTATGTCATCCTGACGCTTTGCTTTGTGCTTCCCTCCTCAGAATGATGTGCATCTGCTTTTTCTTACCTTTTCCTGTTTCAAGGGTTAATAAGTGCCTTCCTTATATTGGGGATTTGGGGTCTGCTTTGTACCCTAAAATGGGTTTACTTACAGATTATCAGGGGACAATCAACTAAGGGCTACGTCACTTTGTGGCCATTTAAAAGAGAAAGCTCAAAAACCAGTTAATGGAGAGAAAGTGCCCATGTCTTGCTGCAATGTCAAAAACAGCACAAGCATTCGGTTGCACAGGGACGGAACAAGAGATGCTCCAGAGGGAGGCGAAGCTCTGGATCACGCAGGTGGATCTGCACGAGGCTGGCTTCCTTTAGAACATGGGGAAATCTCCTTTCACAAAATGGTGAAGCACACCCACTCCCTACCCCCAGTGTGACTATTTCTCTCTGGGGACAAAGAGAGCTTGCCCCTCCCCTGAGGGCTTCTTCCTTATTTCTCAACAATCATCCCATTCAGGGACATAAAAGGGAGGCCTGTCTGACCCATGCCCTTGGAAGCACTGCCCAAGAAACAAGACGGTGACCAGAGGCTCTGTACTGAGCGCTGGCATGTCACTTAGACCCAGAGGTCAGAGCCCCTGCTGCAGTGGGCACCCTCCTGCCCCCTTCACCCCCCCTCCCCCCACACACACACCAAATACACCAAGCGCAGCTGGAGATGTGGATTCTGGGAAAGCCCCTCAAGGGGCTCCCTTCCTCTGCCCTTGGGAAGGAATCCAGTTTGTGGGAGGCCTCCAGCAGGGGTGGAGCACGTCATTAATTAACTGGACACTAAGGCATGAGCGGTGGTCAGGAGAGCAGGCCCTGAAGAAGGACACCATGCTTGGTAAGGCAGAAGGGCAGTGAACAAGAGGAGGGCTGCCAGCAAGGTGCATGGACACGGTGGCTGCGACCGGGGCTCACTCAACCATCGTGAGGCGGACGGGGCGGCACCTGGCGGCGTTTCCTTCTGCTGTCCCTGGTTACCCTTGGGTCAGAGCCCACCTAGTGCCACCTGACAACAAAAGCAAACCCAACCAACCCACTGGGCTGAGCGGGAACAGGGTGCCCAGGGCTGGGATCTCCTCAGAGCAGCCTGCTGAGCAGCTGTTAGTTTAAAAGCACTCACCAAACCCTGTGCCCTCACTCCCCTCAGGGCCGTTGTAAGCAGAAACGATATACTGTAAGGTATTTTATCACTTCATAGTTAATGTTCAAATAAGAATAAAAGAGGTGTATGAAACTAGATGGCGTATGAAACTAGTTTTAATACAGTAATGAAAAGAATATTAATATCTGGCAAAAATAAAAGTTCATTTCCATATTGCTTTTTGATTCGGCGCATCCTCACTTGCAGCTGTCTCTGCCTTTGTCTGAGCCTCACTGGCTGTGTGATCTTTCCATCACCATCCTTGCACTGTGGGAGCAGGAGTCCATACCTTTAGAGATCAGCCAACTCGACAGTTTTTCAACAAATCATTGCGTTTGATGTATTACAAACAGGAGGTTTCTCTCAACGTATGTTCGTCTTCAGAAAACCCTTCTGCTCTGCTGAACTGACAGCCATGGTTCTAACAGTATTTGTAGCTCTTTTAACACTTTTAGGAGTTACATAATTCATTCATAGCTCATGGGAATTTGGGGCATAACACAAAGCTGAAATGAATGACAGAGTGTCACCCTCTGGTTGTCGGTACTTTTTCTCTTCATCTTTGTTTACTGAAGTAACAAATGCAAGGGAATAAAAATGTAGCTTTTCTCAAAAGTGTTTCATGAAATGAATAAATATTACA
>PVJH01042011.1:0-14562 GCA_004026705.1 Nesogale talazaci | reverse complement strand
ACTAACTGGCTCCATCAACAGGTTTGTCTGTGCTCCCCCAAGAAAGGGCTTTAGGCCAAACCTGAGCAGCCTCTGTTACCTGGAATTGGCTGATGCGGTGTTGGCCCTTGTCTAAAGGCATCAGCCTCCTCGGCACCGGCTGCGTCTTGGCAGGTGAGAGACTGCACACGGAGTCTCTGGCACAGTTACCTTCAGACCTCAACACTTCTTATCTTGTGGACCACCAAGGCTCCTTTTTTTTTTTTCCCCTTCTTTTTCTTTCAGCCTAAGCATGATGCTCCAGAGGCCTCGCCTAAACTTCTTGGTGTCTTCCCCACCGTAAGGCTCATCCTTGTTCCTGATCCTAGTTCACCCCATACAGCCTCTCTTCCCCCAGACCCTAGGGCAGCACTCCATGGAAAGATTCCAGGCCTGAGCCCCAGTGGCGTAGTGGTTGTGCGCGGGACTGCGGCCCACTGGGACGGAGGTTCGATTCCAGCAGTGGGGCTGGGCCTCCTACTCCCACCGCCGGAGAGCAGTGATGCTCAAACAAACAAACAAACAAACAAAAAGATTCCAGATGAGAGCTGTTCAAAAGAGAGAACTCTAGGTTCGTGGGGAGGTTACCATGGCCAACTGTAGGAGGGACCTAGTCAGATGCTTGTTAGAAGCCCCTGAGAAAGAAAAACCTGTTACTGTTCCTTAACCAGGCAGGTGACTCTTCAAGGTCGGCTGGTCCCGCTCACACTACAGAGGGGTTCTCTGCACTGTCCCATTCAGCTCATCCTGGGGACAACATCGTAAGTGCCCAGGACACTCAGAACACAGGTAGAGGCAAACACAGAGAGAACAGGGGCAGGCAGGAAAGTCAAGAGGCTTGCTTAAGACTCCAGCCCTGCAGTTTTTCCTAGGATCTTCTTGGCACCCGTGTTTCAGGGAGAAACCGAGCCATCTGGATGAGCCCAAGGAGCAGAACGCATCATGGCGCCGTGGACAGAGTAGGGGCCCCAAAGCAAGCGACAGCATCTCTGGCAGAAGGATGGCTCTTTGCCCCAGCCCCTTGTCCTTCTGCTTCTGGACTGCAAAGAGGATACGATTATCCTGGTCATGGGAATGGCTGGACCTGTCTGACATGAAGACAATAGCTTGGCCGGAGCACGTGGGCGAGCCCAGGAGGCTGGCCCGGGTCTGTGGCTTCCTGGGAGGAAGTGAGGCATTGTTTCGGGGGCTGTGTGGGCTCCGGCTGGAGCTCAGCACAATGCAAGGAGGGGGGTGGGTGCCAGGTCCAGCCCACTGGCAATTGGGAACTTGTTTATTGCTTTAATGACCCGCAATGGATCCACCTGGAAACAGACCTGCTAATGAGCGGAGACAGAGCTGGCATAGCCCCAAAGGGAAGCTTGTCGGGCCAGTTCCCCTGCAGGCGTTAAGGGTGTGTGGTCTGAGACTGGGAGAGCTGGGAAGTGGAGATCTGAGTTCTGTACTACAGGCCACCCCCAGGGAGAGCTCCAGCTTCCCCATTCCGGTCAGCCTCCCACTGCAGGGTCAGCAGAAGGTGGAGTGGGGGTAGTGGGTCACAAGGTCAAGGATGGGAAGTCCAGTCGGACTTCTCGTTGTGGCCTCTCCTGCAATCTGCTGGTGCCCTTGAACAAGCTGTCTATGTTTTCTGCCCCTCAGTCTCCCATGTATGAGGAAGGGAATGACAAAACCATCCCTGCTGTCTGCTCACTTCCCCGGGGTATTGGGAGAATAAAGTAAGATCAGACACGGCAACTGCTTTGAACTTCTTAGAAGAAAGAACCATGTAGACATCAAGGCACTACATTGTTTGCTTCTTCCCCCCATGGCTGGAACCTGAGAACTGGGAGAGCGGTATCGTCTGGGACCTAGTTTTTCTAGACTGATCTTCAGACACTTGCAAGGGATGGAGGCAGAATCAAAGCCTGTCCTGCATCAAGGACATCTGGAAGTCAAGGGTGGCCTGGAGCCAGTCTGTTCCCACTCATGAGAGCCAAGTGTTACATTGTCAAGATACTCATATCTGGGCTGAGCCCCGGTGGTATAGTGGTTGTGCGTGGAACTGCGGCCCACTGGGATGGAGGTTCGATTCCAGCTCCAAGGAACAAAGGTTGGGCCTCCTACTCCCACCACCTGAGGGCAGTGATGCCTAAAAATAAATAAATAAATAAAAATAATAATAAAAAAGAATACTCATATCTGCAAGCTGATTGGTTGTTAAGCCTGCCAGTGGCTTGTGATTGGCTGTTGAGGGAGATTTGACATATCATGGACATTAATACATGCTACAAATCAGGTTGTCATTGTGTCATGGTTTTCTGAGACCTGGTTTCCAGCCCTTGGAAGAGGATCTGTGGAAGATTCTCTCAGTTCCATGCCATCTCACTGAGCAGGTATGACTGATTCACCTTCTAGACACAGATCCCCAGAGAGTGAGGGCCTGGGTAGACCCAGGAATGGTGCTGGAGAGATGGAAGACACTGGGTTCCAGGTACCAGAGATAGAAAAATGGGTCTCTTTCATCCTACTTAGACCTAACTGTTCTATAAGGATGCTCTTACAGGAACATAACAATGAAATAATATTCATTATCTAAAGAATGGTTTGCTCGCTTGCCTTTGCGTGGTTTATTTTCCATCTAAGAACTTTCTTTACGAGTTGAAAAGGGGTTATAATGGGAAGGTCTTTGACAGGGCAGGTAGGGGGAATCACACTATGAAGATGAAGAATTCTGCCAATGTCTCAGAGGACCTGAAAGCCAATGGATTCAGGGGAAATCCCTCCCTCGACATTCTCATCTGTACCTTGCTAGGAGTCACATCTCACGGATATCAAGTCGATCATTTCTGCTCTCCTTGGTATCTCTTCTCACTAGCGCTGCCCGTCCCTCACCGCGTGAAGCGTACCTGGGGGATGTGCACAGATGATAGAGTCCCTTCCTCACAGTGAAAGGCATCTGTTCCCATGTGCAGAAGGACCTGCCTTCAAATCATGCTAATAGCCATGCCTTCACAGCTTTGATCTGCACCTATGACTTCGTCTGTAGGATTAGTGCCTTAGAGCCCATCCCCTCAGACTGTTGAGAGGACGAAGCGTGTGGTCATGGCAACACCGGATCACCTTTTTCTGAGGCAGGCAAGATGACCTGAGTGGACCCAGGAAGGGCCTGCTACAGAAGACAGGTGAGAGGTCTTGCCTGCCCTTGTCAGGGAGGCTAGCATCGCCAGGGGGTTTCTGAAATTGATAGACACCCCCTCTCCCAGGAGAACCCTTTCTATGAGCTCAATGGAACTGTCTAACTTAATCTCAGGCAAAGAGTCAAGGCACTTGGGTTCTGGTTGGAACGCCAGCAAGTCACTGAGGCTGCTCTCCGTCCCAGTTCTCCTGTTTGTGAACGGGAGCCATCTCCCTGGCTTGCCTCCCCACCCAGGACAAATGAGGTCATGCAGATGAGCAAAATGAAATCAGGAAAAACGTTTAAAAGTACAGACAGTCCTCGGGTGACAATGAGTTCCATTCCTAAGTCTGGCTTGAAGTCACATTTGCATGTGGAGTTTGGAAGGGTTAGGTACTTTTCAGATTGAAGTCAGTCAGTGAGATGTTTACCTTAGTATACAGTAGGAGTTTGTAATCTAGACAGACAGTTTTTTAAATTCAAAAAAATACTTCCAGATACATAAAAACATCTTGGACATCAAACTAAGGAACAAAAATTTTAAATCACCAATAAGTCCAGCCCTACTGTCTGAAAAAGCCCGGCTGGGGTCCTCGGACGCCTTAGGAGACAGGAATTGAGCTCACCCCTGAGGATCAGCTTGTAGCCAAACAATAAACAGGCCTGTCAAGTGAATAATAACACCCGAGAGGAATGCGCTCCTTCTCTCTGCAGCACAAGTAACCGGATGGGAAGCTCAAAGGGCAGGGAGGGGCAGAGAAGGACCCGTGGCAATGGGGAAGGCAGGGAGGAAGTGGGAAGCAGGCTGTTACCAGATTGCAAGCAATGTTAGGAAGCACAAGGTGTATAAATTGTTGAATGGAAAAGGAATCTGCTCTGTAGGCTTTCCCTCAAACAACAATATGAATGAATAAATGAAGGATGCAATCATTCAATGGACACCATCAAGCTTTAAGGTGCACTTGTCACATTTTTTATCCAAGAGGCTTTATGGAAATTGATTCCTAACTAAAAGTGGTCCCAATGGTTGGTAACCCAGCAGCCAGCCACCGGTCCTCTATCTGGATGAAATGTATTTGTTATCCTGAGGAATCATATCATGAATCTCCATGACCCAGGACAGCCCCTGGAGACTTCTTTACGGTCAGAGTCATGCCTTCTCTTCGACCAGTTCCTTTTTCCCTGGGAGTGGTTTCCAGCAGGCCCCAGGACACCACGGGGCAGACTGGAGCAGAATGTCCCCATGCAGCAGCACACAGTGCCCGAGCACACCCTCCCAGATGTCCCTCCACTGGGAAATCGAGATGTATTTTTAGGGAACCTCATTCCTCCCCTTGCGTTTCCTTTCCAAGACATGCATGGGAACCGCTCTCAGGAACTTGGGAATGAGGGGAGGCCGCGGGGATGTCCCCAAGCACTTGCCTCTTTGTCCCTTGCCTCCTGACCCCCCAGCTGGTTTCCCTGGGAAGGCTGAGCCCCGAGTGGTGGGAGACCCAGGTATTGGAGGGGCAGACAACAAAAGGCGTGGACATGAGGGGGTGCTGGGGGTGGGGGTGAGGAAGTGCACATCAGGCTTCAGCTAGAGAGGGGCCCCAGAGGAGGGACAATGAGAAAGCCGCCCTCCACTGTCTCTCACTCCAGGGTGAGCAGGGAGGGGGATGGGCACAGGGACCTCTCCGGGCTCCCTGCTGGAGGCGGTAGAGCCTGGAGAGCTGGGGGGAGGGCAGGCTGGTGACACACGCTCTGCAGGGACGGGGATAAACAATCTTCAGCTACAACAATAAAGATCAATTATGACCTAATCGCCCAGCCCCAGTCCAAAGGCCCTGGGGGTGGGCCTCTTCCTCACGCTCCCTCTAGGTTGAATGATCTGAAGTCTTTGGACTTTGGGAGACCGGAGGAGAAAGAAGATCTGGGAATAATTAAGTCAGGCTGGCCTTCATGGCGGAAGTATCCGTGGGTGTGGGAGGATATGAAGGGCTCCCACCGCCTGGCGTATCTGTGACGCTTGGCCCTGGGGTGGGGACAGAGAATGAGGACTGAGAAGAAGGAGCCAAGACAGACAATACAGGGAAAGAACTACAGAACAAAGCAAAACTACCAGCACAGAAACCTACTTCCATCAGGACAGAGTAGAATAGATTTAGGGAGGGGGGTGGTTGGCCCCTCCTATTCAAGTGAAAGTCCCCATAGAGGAGGCTGGGAAGAAATCAGGCCACCATTAGACACCTACAAAGACCCCCCCATGGAGCATGCTCACTCTGAAGCCCTGAAGCCTGCTGGGAGGTACACCTGGGAGGGGGGGGGGGGTGGTAAATTAGGCCCAAGCTCATGACCTCACCCAGGTGGGCTCAACCCAGCCAGTGAGGTCAACTAATACCTTCCATGCTGTCTTCCCCCAGCCAGGGGAGGGGCTAAGCATAAAGGCTAACATTCTAGGGCACACTTTCTCTGGTCCCTAGTTCTCTGGCCTCCTGCCCCTTGGTCCCTGGGCCCCTTGGTCCCTGGGACCCCTCCCCCAGTTCCTCACGTGGGGGTGCTCTTTCCCAGGAGGCTGTTCATGCCCAGTTGTGAACCCCCTTTGAGACTGTAAAACCCAAAACTTGTCCTGTCTTTCATTAAAAAAAAAACAAAGAACCCACACACTAGGATTATAAAACGGGTCTCGGTGGGAATTCTTTCATCATGCAAAGCCAAGAACCGAGGCCTTACCCACTCGAGAAACCGAATAGAACTGGTCCCCTGGGGTTCCCAAGGCTCTGTGACCTGAAGGCAACAGACTGCCATATTTTTCTACCATGCAGCAAACTCTCGAGCTTGTGTGGGACAGAACAGCATGTCTCTTGCCAAGTCTACCCTGCCTCTTGCCTGGAGTGGATCTGCACACCACATGGCAGACATCGCTTTGTCTACCTGCATCCATCCGCCTCTGTGACCACGCTCAGTCTCAGGTTAAACACAGGTGCACACACATTTCCCCCTAGCAAGGGGCTGGGCTCTTCCTTCTCCCAAGAAGTTTCCTGGTTGCAATTCTCTGGGTCTGGGAAAGACTCCAGCCCTTCTTTTCGGATGGAAGGGATCCACGAGGTCTCTGATGAGATTCAGATTTCCCTGTCTTCTCCACCAGGCTTCTTCCTGCACCTCTGGGCAGTTCTTTCGGAATTACAACCTACGAGAGGTGATGGCTTGCACTGTGCCACTGAGGAAACCGAGGCACAGGGAAGGACCATGGCTTTCTGTCTTCTACTTCTTTCCTTATTCAAGGCTAGCTCTCTGGACTCCCATTTGTTTCTAAAAGATTTCTGACATTGTGTTTTGCTATTAAGAGGCGACTCTGGTGGTGCTGTGGATTAAGTATTGGGTTTCCAAGCACGAGGTCAGTGGTTCCACCCTACCAGCTGCTCCCGGGAGGAAGATGAGGTTGCTGGCTCCTGTGAAGATTCCTGGGAAACCCTATACACTGGGTCGTCAGGATCAGTGTGGACTCTGTGGCGGTGGGTTTGGCTTGACTGTCCATCGTTGGGCAGCTGTAGCCCTCCGACAGGGTGCGGGGGAGGCACCCCGCTGTACACAAGAAGGCCAGAGGAGGCGGTGCCTGAGCCTCAGACCCCTCCCCCGCTCTGGTGTTGAGGTTCTGCCGTGTTTCAAAATTATCTCGGTACATTTATGTCTTAGTGTTCCTTTCTATTTTAGAAATGGTGTCCCATTGTGCTTCGGCCGACTGGGGCAACGCTGTTCTTCAGGTTGTGCCAATAGGCTTTTCAATCAAAAACAAGGAAGGAAAAACCCACGTTTCTATTTCTTTGTACATTTCTGGGTTTTTGTTGTTGTTGTTCTTTTCTCTTTTTTATTTCAGGAAAATAAATATTTGTTGAATTGGAATTTTTTTTTTGAAAAATGTGTTTTTTGTCCCTTGTACGTTTTGCTGCTATTATTGTGAAGTCAGGCAGGGCTTTTGTTCTGAGCAAGGGCTTTTTGTGTTGGGAAGTGCATGGGACGGGCGGGCTGTTCAGTGTTTCAAAGAGGGGAAACCTAACATCATACCAGCCAGCAGTGGCCCCCTGGTCTCCTCCATCCTTTCTTCTCCCTCCCTCCTCCTCCCACAGGTCGGTCTTTCTCCCAATTCATCTAGTCCCTGCTTTCCCCCATGCCACTGACCCATCCTGTGCCCCCGCCCATCCCGCGGTCAGCCAGTGGTTCAGACACCAACGCCTACCTTTATTTCTGCAGGTGCCGTTCTGTTGGCCACTGAGGGAGACGAGTCCCTGGGGCTGTGGGGGAAGGTTCCCTGGTACCCACAGGGGTTCTGGAGCCAGTGTGAGGGGCACTGTGGGTCCTCATTCACCTGGAGCTGAGTGAAGCGCCCTCCTGTGTGCCCAGGGGCCCACACAGCTCTCTTGAGGACTCTTTCACAGAAGTCTACCAAGGAGCAGAATGAACCCCACCTTTCCACAGGGCGTCAGGAGCAGGGAGCAAGGCCCTGTGCAGAGAGGACCCAGTGAGGGTGTAGGCTAACCCAACCCCTCTCACAGACCTCAGTCTCTCTCTCTCTCTCTCTCTCTCTCTCTCATAATGCATCCAGCTCATCAGCAGACACTCACGGCCAAGAACTGCCATGGTCCCCACAGTGTCTCCCCACAGAAGACGCCACCCCCGGCCTCAGAGACCAGCCTTGGAAGGCCACAGGCCCCAACATGGCCACCAACAGAGGGGACATGTTGCAGCAGAGAAGCTGTAAAACAGATCATTCTGTTTTTACATCCAGAGCCAACTTGAGCCTCACTGGTGACCCACCACACTTCTCAGTTTAAAGCAGCACTCAGTTATGAGCCTCCCATATTCTGAGAGGCAGGCATGTGGAAGGGGTGTAGCTGAATGGCCCTTAAAAGGCTGAATGGGGGAGCTGAGCCCCGGTGGCGTAAGTGGTTGAGTGTGGAACTGCAGCCCGCAGGCTTGGCAGTTCAAATGCAGCGGCGGCTCTCAGGAATGGCACTGGGCAGCGTCCATGACCACCAGAGGCAGTGATGCCCATAAAAAAACAAAAAAGACAAAACAAAACAAAAAAAGAGGTTGAATGAGGTTTCTTAAGAGGTTGGAGTCAAAATAGAGTCTCAAAGTTCTCTGGGTGATGGGGATTCTGCTTCCAGACACACGCAGGAAGCCGGGCTCAGGTCCTTGATGGCTTTTGGCCAGAGGCCTCAGTGCCTCCCCATGCCCATGGACATCTCAGTAGGGCTGGTCACCACATGACAGTTTGCTACCCAAGAGTGGATGATCTGGGAGGGAAAAAAAATGGTACCCCGAGAGAAACTGAAGTCTTTCATCACCTCATCTCAGAAATAGATAGGACCTGAAAGACTTAGCCCAGAGCCTAAACTGTAGCATATGTTCAGGAAATGGCTTTGGTTTTTACTTGCCAGTGACATGGGGGCAACGGAGCCATTGCAATGCACGGCGTCTTTCCTGGTGGACTGCAGAAGTATATCACCAGGCACTTTTCTTTAGTCTGTCTTCATCTGGAAGCAGTACTAACAGCATGATCAGCAGCATAGCAACACACAAGAAACCCCCCCCCCCACCCCCGCCACATCCACCCCCCAACAGACAGGTCATGGTGAGTCTGAAGGGCGTAGGTTGAACCGGGGTCTCCCACGTGGAAGGCAAGAACTCCATCACTGGACCAGCACCGCTTCACTTGTGTCGATGGTTGGCTGTGGTCAGGCACTATTCCGCTGAGTCTGTTCTGATGCTCAGTGACCCGACGCATGACAGAACCAAGTACCGCTCGCTCCCACGTCGTCCTCCTAAGTCTTGCTCTCCCTGAGCCGATGGCCGCAGCCACTGTGTCGATCATCATGTTTCCGCTGCTCCCATCCATCTCTTGTTCACCGTTCCCTCGACTTTACCAAGCATGATGACCTTCTCCAGGACCTGCTTTCCTGACAGCATGTCCAAAGTACGTATAACAAAGCCTTGCCATCCTTGCCTCTAAGTCCTTCTCTGTCTCTTCTTCCGAGACAGATTTGTTTGTTCTTTTGGCAGTCCGTGGTACTTTTAATATCCTTCACCAGCCCCCCTTCAATAGCCTCACAGGCATGTGAAAGTTGAGCATCGATTGAGTAAGGAAGACTGAAGAAGACTCCTTATGTTTGGATTGTGGTGCTGGAGAGGTAAACCGTAGAGGTCTTTATTAAAGGGAAGAGTCTAGGTGGGGGTGGCAGATAAAAGAATGACTTCCTGGAGCTGTGCGTGTCCTGAGTCTTGCAGCCCCTGTTAGCCTCCTGAGGCTGTATATCTTTATAGGAGCAGAAAGGAATCTGGCAGACAGGGCTACATTTCAAGACCTTGAGGTGAAAAATTATCCTGGATTATCCAAGTTGGCTTGCTATAACTATGAAATCAAACCAGAAAGACAGTATCATTGAGTCCATTTGGACTCATGGTGACCATAGAGAAGAGTAGAACTCCCCCTGTGGGTTTCTGAGGCTGTGCACCTTCGTAACAGCTAGGAGTGACCTCTTTCTCCCTTGGGGAAGCTAGTGGGTTTGAACTGCTGACTTGTGGTTAGCAGCCAGACTTGTAACCCTCTACACCGCCCAGGGCTCCCAGTGTAATCACGAGGGTCCTTATAACTGAAAGAGGGGTGAGGAGAGGGAGAGGGAGGCCAGAGAGTCTGAGGAGGAGACCTGGTGACCGGAGCACAGGTAGGAGTGATGTCACTGCTGGTTCTGAAGGGAGCCACAAGTCAAGGAGTCGGAGCAGTTTGAGAAGGTGGTTAAAGCAAGGGGTCAGAATCGCTACTCGAGCCGCCAGGAGGAGCCTCTCGTGCCCACAGCTTGGCTTTAGCCCCACAGAACCCCTTTGGGTTTCTGCCCGCACAAAGGGTTCCATCATAAATCTGGGTTGTTTCAAGCCACTGAACTCATGGCTCAAGCTGCCATGGGAAACTAACCCAGTGGTACTGTGCCTTTAAGGGGGGTGTGCAGGTGGAAACCAACCCAGTGGGTACTGTGTCTTTAAGGGGGATGTGCAGGTGGAAACAGATGCGGGAAGAAGAAAGACTTCTGTTGTGGTACGTTTATGGAGCCCAGGTGGAGATGCCCCCAAAGGTGGGCACCTGGAGCTGGAACTCCAGAAAGAGAGCCAAGACGCCTCCTCCGGGCTTCAGGAGAAACGAACATCATAAAAGCGAATGAAAGATGAATGTGAGAAGCTGAAGAGCAGCCGCCCGGGGCAGGCCCAAAGAAGGGCAGAAGCTCTGGTGATCGAGCCAGGGAGCAGGAACTGTGAGCAGAGGCTCGGCTCCTGCAGCTCCTCACACAGGTGGCTCCCTGGAGAGGGCTGTGGAGCTCGGGTTTCAGCCTGCACGTCCCTGGGGTCCGCTCTTTATTTTCTACTCGCTGGAGTCTCCAGAGCCTGTCTGGAAATCCTCGGGAGATGCAGTCTCCCGGCTCCCAGGGTCCCCAGAGGAGGGCGTGGGGAGCGGCACACAAACACATGCCTCTGCAGCAGTCCCACCAGCATGGGGCCCGTGGCCCAAGACAGGGCTCATAGCAGGTGCACCTGTGGAGCACTCCCGGGGCCCTCGGGGATCAGAGTGGCAGAGGGATCACCAGGGTGATGCTGTCTTTTTTGCTTCTTTGGCACGCAGCCCAGGGACTTTGAGTTATCTCGCACCAAGTGCGCAGTAGAGGGAAAGGGCCAACCTGCAGAGCAGCTAGGAGGTTGGATTATGCGGAGGTACACTGCCACCAGGCCCTTTCGAAATCTTTCCCTCCCCTTATTTTTTGGGGGGGGTGGGGTACGCAGGGGGAGACTTGGTGACATAGCTTCCCTAATCTAACTATCAAGGAGAAAGGGCTCTTTTTTTTATTAGAAAGAGCACTGGTTACATAGTGGTGCAAGCAGTCCCTGCTGGCCAACGGTCTGCAGTTCAAACCCACCAGCTACTCTGAGGGAGATGAATGAGGCTGTCTGCTACCATAAAGGTCTTGGAAACCGCACACAACAATTCTACTCTGACGTATAGGGTCATTCTGAGTGGGAACCAACAGCCTGTTTGTGTGAGTTTCCTAGGAGAACCTTCATAAATAAGCTAGGGATGCTGTTCAATGAGCAGGAAAAGAAAAGACAAGTAATAGGTGTACACACGTGGCGAGTTATTGCCTTAGTAACAAGATGTGTGGAGGTTTGTCAGTCCCTGGCACTGATTTGGGACACAGTAATACTAGGAAGGCTTATTACCAACCTGTGACATGCAGATGACACCACACTCCTTGCTGTGAGAGAGGACTACCTAAAGCCCTTGCTGATGAAGATGAAGCATGGACTAGAAGTCAATGGAAAGGCCCCAATCCTCACAGCTAGACCCATAGGTAAGATGATAAACAGAGGAAAGTTGGAGCTGTCAAGCATTTCCTCTGTGCTAGTCCTGGTTCCTAGAGAAACACATCCAAAGGCACTCATAAGGGTGTAAGACAGAACTTTCTACCAAAGAGCGATCGTACATGAAGAAAACATCCGCCTTTTCCATTTGCAGCGCTGCGCGAGGAGCTCTTGCTTAAGCCACCAGCCATGCCGTCCTAGGGTCCTCTGCAGTCCGTGCAGGTCTTTGGTGGCAGGAAAACCGCCACAGACATGGCGCACTGCAAACGGGGGAACAGCCGCATTCAGGTGAACGCGGGGCTCCTGGGGATGATGGAGCCGCGAACATTGCAGTCCAAGCTTCTCGAACCCGTTCTGCTTCTGGGGAAAGAATGGTTTGCTGGTGTGGACACCTGAGTTCGGGTGAAGGGTGGTGACCACTTGGCCCAGATTTATGCCATCCGCCAGTTCATCTCCAAAGCGTTGGTTGCGTATTACCAGAAATACATGGATGAGCCTTCTAAGAAGGAAATCAAAGACATCCTCATGCAGTTTGACTGAACCCTGCTCGTAGCTGCGAGTCCAAGAAGTTCGGGGGCTCAGGTGCCTGTGCTCACAACCAGAAATCCTACCGCTGAGTCCACCCTCCAGGAGAGGGCTCTACTCTTATAATAAACAGAAGCTCTGGGGGTCCCCCAGAAAAATCCTCCCAGTCCAGATCAAGTCCCTAAGTCTGATATTAGCCCTTATGTCACTACTAGTCCATAAATTCCTCTGTAGACTCATGCAGCACATGCAATGATGCGGAATGCAGGACCATCACAGGCCAGGGGGTGGAGAGTCTTGTGAACCCAGTGGTGGTGGAAGCACCTCAGCACTGGCGTGGGTCTTCACATGGCTCCTCCAGCTCCTGAGTTCTGCCTCCATCAGTGTCGCTCGAGGCAGTTTGTCAGCAGGAATGTTTTGCAGGGAGACCAGCAGAGAGAGTATGCGCCCCACCATAGAAGAATTGATGTATTTGAGTTATGGTGCTGAAGAAGCGTATTGAAAGTACTGTGGGCTGCCAAAAGGATAAACAAATCCGTTTTGGAAGAAGTACAGCCATCATGTTCCTTAGAGACCACATCGGCGAGACTGTGTCTCCCACACTTTGGACATGCTGTCAGGAGAGAACAGTCCCTCGAGAAGGAAATCATGCTTGGTAAAGTGAGGGGGCAGCAAGAATGAGGAAGGTCCTTGACAAGGTGGACTGACCCCAATGGCTCCAGCAATGAACTCAAACTCAAAAACACGTGTGAGGACAGCGCAGGGCTGGGCAGCATTTCATCCTGTGGGCTTACGGTCTCAGTGAGTCTTCACTGACTTGATGTATCCAGCTTGCCTGGGGGTGGAGCCCAGGCAGGAAACAGGCCAGTAAGCACACTGCACCTTTTAGTTTGTAAAGGACGAGGATCACTGACATCGACCGGTTTTCTGAACCCAAGAAACCCGGAGAAGAGGGAGATGCCAGCCAGGCTGACCTAAGAATAACTGTCCGAGTCTGGTTTAGACCCTCAGCTGGGCTGACGAGGAGGGAAGACCCTCTGCTGTCTTTTTAAAAAATCGCTTTATGGGGGGCTCTTACAGCTCTTATCACAACCCACACAACAATTGTATCAAGCACATTTGTACCTACGTTGCCATCATCATTTTCTAAACATTCTCTACTGAGCCCTCCTCTATTTTCCTCCCTCCCTCACTCTCCTGCTTTCATGAAACTTGATGGATTATAAATTATTTTTAGCTTATGATTTTCATATCTTCCACTGACCACTGTGTCCCTTCATCCACGTTTCTGTTGTTCTTCCCGTGTGTGTGTGGTGGGGGGGGGAGTTATACGTCAATCATTGCAGTTGGTTCCCCCTTTTGTCTCCCTTCTCACCCCGCCTTTCCCCACCCTCTTGGTATTGCCACTCCCGTTACTGTTCCTGAGGGGTTTAAGGGTGCCTTTTAATAAGCTGTTACTATGAAGATCATTTGGCTTCATGTTTCTGGAGGACAATTAGATTTGAACAATCAGATTTTGAACGGGCATCTGTGTAGCCATACCACAGCTATATCCCCACGCATCTCCCATGTTCACCAGGCTGCTCTGGAAAGGGAGCAAGATCTGGAGCGCACAGAGACATATATTTTTCACGCCTACACGTTTGCGTTTGCACTTTCTGAACAATGAACACGTATCTTCTTTGTCATGGTAAAAATAGTAGAAGTGGTACCATCATTGCCTTAATTCCACGCTGTGACCAGTGAGGTGACACTATGATCATTCTCTTGAGGGAGAACTCTGACCTGGGGGGCTCCAGAATTTTGCCTGCAGAAGCTTTTCCCAGCTGGAGGAGGGGGGTCCTTCGGCACCTGCACAGAGGGCTGAGGAGCCCATCAGGGAGGGCAAAGCATCTGACCATCTTTGCTTACTCTGGGCTCCCTCGTGGCTCTTCCCTGAGACCTCGGTTTCCAGTTTCCCACTGATAAAGGTAAGGAGACTAGACAATCAAAAGAGGGGAACGACAGCCACCCTGAAAATAGAGTGAGTAAATGACAGGGCATAAGAGATAATGAAAATGGGCTGAGCCCCGGGGGCGTCGTGGTTGTGCACAGGACTGCGGCCCACTGGCACGGAGGTTCAATTCCAGCAGTGGGGCTGGGCCTCCTACTCCCACCACCGGAGAGCAGTGATGCCCCCCAAAAAAGATGATGAAAACACTCTAAAAGGTCACGTGCAAAGATTCCCAAGTCAAGAGGAGGTCTGTGAGGGCTGGTTATCCCCTGAGGTTGCACAGCACAACCCTGCCCCACCCCCACTCCCACTCCCACCCTGTGGTCTGACGACACTGGCCTGGGAGTGACAGGCAGGTCTCCCCTTGACTTGTGTGTCCTGATGGGGACACAGGCACACCCTGAACCCCTAACAGCCAGGCTGAAATCTGGGGGCGAGGGGGACAGTGCAAACAAACCCGAGTGAAGGCTTGGGACACACTGAGTGC